>VDFB02367910.1:0-21289 GCA_007258455.2 Sequoia sempervirens | reverse complement strand
GTATGAAAAGTGATTTTATGGAATATAATGAATGCAGGATATGAGCGTATGAAGGTGCTGGTGTGGTGGTGAAGTTAGAGACCTCGATGCACTCTGGTAATGATTCTAATGGAAACAAAGAGATAAAAAGATTCAACATAAATGCGTGACAGAGACTCAATGCAATTTTCACTCAGTGAATCAACCAAAGTAAAAAATTTAAAGTATAGTAGGTGGATATTGGCATAAGATAACTGTAGCCCAGACAAGTGGATGTTTCTTTAATTAGCGACATGCAGAGAGAAATCAGTATTAACCTACAATAATGCTCCAACCTCATACATTAAAAATTCAATGCGTTCCAATGCTCAATGCATGCTAAACTTACTATGTTCAATGTACTCCCATATTCAACGAAAACCAAACTGTTATCTTACGTTTAGTGATTGAATGTTACTCCTCAAATGCATACAGAAATAATGACGTATCATTCCTATTGCATTCGTTTTGAAAAAGGCAGAGTGATGGCAAAAGCCATAAATTCACCTCAAGAAAATTTAGAAGAGACTTAGTTCTATCTTAGTAATTGCAATATGACCCATCTTAGTGTGAGATAAAAATCATTCTAACTAAGATGCAAAATCTGGAAAAACAAGTAGCATGTTAGATGACGAAACTTTCAAACAAACATAGACGGTGCCCTCCTTCTAGTGCCAAATGTAGGTATCCTTTTAAAATTTGCAAACAACTAAACTTCAAACAATGGGTTAGTGCCTTGCAAACTCTATCAAAATACCTCTATGAAATATTGTGCAAATGTTCCAAAATGCCATAAAAGATAAAGGAAAACCACAAGCATAATGAAAACATTCAACAAATTACCTATTCTATAGTGGATTGGTGTCACATGTGCTAGTGACCCTTTCCCAATCCTTGATAAAAAGCTCAAGATGATGAAGTGCAATGGAGATGAAAACAAGATTATTTCTCAAACCAAGAGAGTAACCTTGCATAAAATTGTGGATCCATGAATGAGAATGGAGGCCTTATTTTATAGACTTTCTTGATGAGAGATTGGCCAAGATGGTGAATGTGGGACTAAAGATCCTCCAATGAGAAGATAGCCTTACTTGTCAGAGTGATAGTCCAATAAGACCTATTTTAAGATTTGGGAGAGGTACCCATGAGGGAAAATTTTGAATTAAGGTACCGTAAATTTTAGGAGGAGACCAGAAAAGAAATAGTAAATGCCATGTTTGACTTGTCATGTTGAGGGAAAATGAGGTTTTAATAAATCAATAAAATTGATTTATTGTGCAAGTGGAGATATCTAGATAATGCAAGTGGGGTGGGATTAACATTTAATCAGGGTTAGATGATGATTATATTGATTTAATGCTGATTAGATGATTTGACTTTCAAGACTTTGATAATTGATTTATTTAAATTAGAAAATGATGGAATATGATTTAGGATTTGATTTAAATGGCTTTTTGATTTATTATTAAAAGATTGATGATAATGCTCATTTGATTTTAAATAAATAACCTTAGGCAATGAGATTATTTAAATGAATGGATGAAGGTGATGAATGGATCTAATGCAACATCTAGTTCAGTTGATGAATGAACCCGATCAAATGCAGAATGTAAATATTGCATGTCTACATATACATACACGTATATATATGTATACATATATGTATACGTGCATATATATAAAGTTTCAAATTGGAACATTCTCATCTTGTATATTTGCATATTTTATGAGTTGATATACATATTTGTTTAATATGTTGCTCTAGCATTATATTTAAAGATATTTAATGTGTACTTAATTTCATATATGAGAGTACAATTAGATCATACTTTGATTTACTAAAGGAAATAACAAATTAAATATACATTATCATCATATGGATCATTTGTATGTTTGTTTGTGTTATCTTGATATTGCTCATTATCATGCTAACCTAACCTCCCAAAGGAGTTTGACCTAAAAGAACTCATTCACCTATTAGTAAAAAGACTTGTAAATAATAGCATTAGACATTGTTGGTGCCTAGATTTGCAAGCCTCAAAATTCATTAAAATCCTTCTTCTTGATTGTTTTTCCTTTCACCTTGTCTTTTGCCCACCATTTATATTTAATATGAGAAATTATATGTAGGTCCACTTTATATTGAAAGACTTTTTATTCAACAATTTTTTTAAAGTATTAGGATTTAGAACATTTTTGTATGTTCATTATCTCTCAATGGCTAATTTGAAACCTTGATTGAATCACCAACATGCTCTTGGCGCTATGTTATTTGGTACTTTGAAGGAGGTTTTAGACCTTGTCTAAATCATCAATGCTACTATTTGTTAAGTGCCCAACCTTCCTTTTTGTGTTTTCCATGCCTCAATTATTGTTTATTAGATGTTCAGAGAGGTTTCAAAACCTCTTTCAATCTTTGATGTCTAGTTTTAAACTGTTGTGAGAGTGTCAACCAAGCTTGGTGGGTATTCAAGCTTGATGAAAAAAGAAAGGGGAAATATAATGTGAGGATTAAAGATGGAGATGGTAGTATTTTTGGCATAGTTCACAACCTTTATTGAAATGATGTTAAAATCTAAATGTGGGTTAGTGATTATATTTGAATATTTGAGGAATCCTCCAAAATAAAACGTGCTCAACCCAAAGGAAAAAGACTAAAATATGACTATTTAAAAATAGTATAAAAAATGAAAAACAAAACGCTGCCAACAATTATTTCAATTGCTCCCACATACAACCAATGAGAATAATGAAATATTATTTTCCTAGCTCTTCCTAGTAGATTTTGTAGGCATTTACATGTCATTCACCCTAGGTTTGATCTCCACAATGTTTGGAGGCCTTAGTGGACATTTTCCCATTCTTCACAAGTACTCCCAATCATGTTTTTCTAACTAAAGGATGGTGAACCCTTGAAAGTATAGGCATTCTCTCCAATATATCAATGAGAGGACTATCGAAATTAATGTTGTTTTCATGCCCTCCCCTAGGATATTAGTCACCAAAAGAGTTCATTTTGAGGTGGTAGAAAAAGAGAAAAAGGGAGCATGAAGATGAAATTGAATAGGGGAGAAGTCCTAGTTACGGCCACCTCCATGCTCACTTAACCCCTCAAAAAAAATTCACTTTGATCCATTAAAAAACTTTATTTTATTGAATAAATAATTACAAAAACACACCAATGACTACTCATTAAGTGCTAAAGTGAATGAGACCCATTGACTTTTGAGTGGATTTGAATGATAAAATAGTTATAATTGATTGAAATTATAGCGGGCGAATACTGGGAGATTAGGTGGCGACGACCGAACGACACCTCTAAAAGGTGACTTTTTGACTCTGCACGCATATTGAACACTCCTACATTCGACCGAATAGCCCACAAGCCAAAACCTTAGTTATTAGCACTTAACTCGTGAGAGAGAAAAACCTATAAAAAGAATTTCAATTTGACATACGGTTTGAATACTACGATTGTGCGAAGTTAGCCGTGGCAATTATTGAGTCTTCTCCCCTAAGTTCTCAGATTAGATAGAATATCGTGCAAGAAGGGATGAGCGTCAAATGTCCATGCAGGGGATAATCCTGCTCATCATTATAAGATATGCTATCGTCTTCCCAAAGAACAACAGAGATGAGAAGGCAAGTGGATAGAGGTATAAAAACCGTCCTCACATACATTAATGCTTCCATACAAGGAGAAGATCAAAATTTTTGATTGTGCACGCAAATCGAAGACTTGGAATGAGAAAGCCTATTAAATATGCATCCAAGTCAATGTCAAATCATCTCATACAGCTTCCATGCGAAGCAAAAATTTCAATGTCGCCACCAACTACATCCACGTACTATCTGAGCACACACCTTAGTTTCCATTATGGCGATTGTTTCTCGTTTCCCGGGTGAGATGGCAACAGACGAAAAACGAAAAAATGACGGGAAAAAAACGAACGGCCACGATCTTTTCATCGTCTTGCAGTTTTTATCCTAATCTGCGCCCTTGATTTATCATATCAGGTCGCCTTTCTTCGCATAGGGATTCAGCGTAACTAGACAAATAGGTCGTACTGGTTATCTATAGCCTTTTTTAATGAAAGTAGCTGTGTCCTGAAGTCTGAAACCCCTGTAGGGTTTGCTAAAGTTGGTTCTTTCGATGCAGCTGACGTCCTATTTATTTCTAGGACTGTGTTGGATGTGTGAATGAAGACAGGCAGAAATTTAATCCCTAACTTGGCGGAAAGAAATGAAGAGAAAGCAAGTGGTGTATTATACACTAACAAGCATTTTCACAATAGTTATATACCAGGTTAGGGGTTGTAAGTCGGAAGATATTTCATGCACTTGTAATTTCCACCTGCAATTCGTTATATACGAGGAGTGAAGAGATCTGCAATCGAGGACATTTAGCTTTCTTTAGCGCAATATTTTTCCTGCAAACTCTACGCATTTTCGTAAACGGCGAGGTAAGTCACTTGCCATGGTTTGGGTTTTGTGCTTTCATTACTGCCAATCTGGTTAGATTCCCACACTCTTCGATTAGGTAGGTGTGCTGTGGTGGTGATGACTATTTATTGTCTCGTTGGTCTGTAACTGGAGCAACATTACTATTCTTCCTCATTGCACACTTACCTCTAACACTCTGCTTGGAGGTATTGACACGTGCTGTATGTTGAGCCTTGCATCTTTGCTTGATGCCCTTATTGCAACAGAGCTCTGAAACCTTGTTTAGGATCGAACCTTGCATTATTGTATGATGCCTTTATTGTAACAGAGCTCTGAAACCTTGTTTAGGATGATTCTTGCATCTTTGCTTGACGCCCTTATTGTAATAGAGCTCTGAAACCTTGTTTAGGATTAAACCTTGCAATGTCCATGTACATACATTCTTGCTAGGGGGTCTGTAACGTCGTTCAGCATTGAGCATTTGTTGCTTTCTGAGTGCTAGGAATTCAAGGCCTTTGTTGGGGTATTAAGACTTGGCTCTTTTCTTAATGCCCACCTGTTCAGATTATTTCTATGGATTCAGGATCTCTGTCGGGTATAGGACCATTAAGTGTTAACCAATCAATCCTGTGCAGGGATCTGTAGTGCCAACCATGTGCTCTGCTTGCCTTTCAGTCCCCAATTTGAATGTTCATTTGATGTTGAAGGGACTGGATATTGAACCCTGGACTATTTTCTGGTTCTAGAAGCTTAGGACCTGCTTTATCAGTCGTGTTACAGATGCTTTTTAAGGTTGCGGTGCGACCTCTTTTAATTCCGATTAGGAGCCCAGATGAGCCTTTTTCCAGTTAAGTTATTGAACATTATTAGAATTAGCAATACGATGCCTCTAACTTTTAATTGGCATGGTTTTTATAGTACTCTTTTAACAGATGGGTTTGTGTAGAAATCATCCTCACTAATCTGCAACTCTGTTGCATTGCTTTACCACTGAACATATTGTGCTCTTCCCTCAAAATCCTTGTAGTTTTTGAAAAAGCTCAGTATAAGCCTGATGCGCCTTCGGGCTTGACATATCACAATATCCAATGCCCGAGAGAAAGCCCAGTCTAAATTCAATGAGACAACTAAGTCAAGTGGAACTTCTTATTAAGACGACTTTTGAATGCCATGGAAAGGGACTATTTGGAAGCTTATGAAAACATGTGTTTCCAGCATGTTTACAAATTATTCTTGCAAAACAGAATGCAAAGTCTGTAATACAATGAAGCTGCAATTCGTGATATACATTGTCATCGTTGAAAACCCAAGTATGAGCTACGTTCAAGCCAGAAGCTGCAGCTACTTTGAAAGCAGAGATGACTTTGTGTCTGATGTCGCCAACATGAGCCAATATAAGTTGAAGCCATTAACATGCAAGGCTTGCTATTTAGACGAAAGTTTTTGCTAAGCTTCTGACAAAAGCAATTTCAGGGTAGTACTTGAATTCACAGGAAGGAGAAAGAGGATACGCAGCATCACCAATAAAAGGAAAGCTGAAGTAAAATTTGAGAGAAGTCTATTAATGGTATGAACTGTATATTTACTAACAATGGGCTTGGGTAGGAATCTAGTCCTTAATACTAGAGAAGAAAAGGTTACATGACTGCATGTGTGCTTGAGTTGTTCATGAGGAATTAGACAACGGTTTAGGTGGTGGGAAAGTTGTGGCAAAATACACCGCATATAACGGTTGGACTTCGAGCATGGTTTTGAATGCAGGGGAACTTTGATTTATATTTGAGGTTGTTTTTTAAGTCAGTAATGTTCAGAACTGTTTATTTCTATATGATGGGACTTCCATCATAAAATTCTTATAGCAGAGTGATTTTTTTTGTGTTTATTATTTTTTTTTTTTTTTTTGAGTTGGTAATGTTCGTAACTGTTTATTTTTTATATTATAGGATTTTGATTATAAAAATTTCTAGAACAAGGTAATTTTGGATTTTTTTTTTTTTTCAATTTTTCGAATGATAACATTCAAAACTATTTACTTTTAGATGACCAGACTTGATCACAAAAATTGTATAGTAAAATAATTTCGAAATTGTGTTCACATAATTTTTTGTAGATAATATTCAGGGTTTAAATATGCACACTTGTCTTTTATTGTGTATTTGAATGCAATCCATGATTATTAAGCAGGCTCCAGTTAATGTCATTGATTGCTACGCTAAGAAAAGTTTTGAATAGATATAAAAGGAGTCTATTTTTACAAATCTTCAAATGCAACATTTTCATTTCACCATTGTAGCCGTGTAGTTTTTGGTTTTTGTTTTTGTAATTGGTAATTGATAAATTATTTAATTTCTAAATTTGTTTTGAGTTGTATTATAAAATTTGAATAATTAGAAGATTTAAAATTTTATGGAAACAATTTGATTAAATAAATATGGGTACGTCTGCTCTTTTTTAAGTGAGTTAATATATATATATATATATATATATATATATATATATATATTACAAAGTATTTATCAAGAGGAGTTATTTTGTACAACTCACACATGAATGAAACTGGCTCAATTATAACTTCAAAGAAACTAAATCTTTTTAGATGATGTAATTGGAAAACATATTGACAGTCTTACTAATCAAATTAATTATTTTAATGCTATTTATGATATCATAATTAAATTTAATTTATGACTAATAATATGGATAAAATATTTTTAAAATAATAAATTAATGTTTTTATGTTCACTTAATTTGAAAAAGTAATTGTGATTTTGAATATTTTAGTAGCATGTAAAAAGTCAAATTAAAAAGGTACAAGTTAGATGGCATGTTACATTTGATAATATTCTTTGCAAGGATCCGATCGAGATGATTTAAAAGTATGACAAGGTGTTTCTTCTTAATGGATTGAAATGATCCATACTATAGAAGATTTATCGAATTCATGCTATTTCTTTGGTTTTATGAAAAACTTCCTTTTAGATTTTTTAGAATTGTCAAAAACATCATGATTGCCGCATGTTAATTTTCTATCATTTCAATGGATAGAATACCATGTACAGTGACTTGATAGAACTCTTAATGTTATAAAATCTTTTGGTAAGAGGACAGGTGTGTTCCCATTAAAATTTATTTTGTTCCCGGCTTCATTGATTTGTTTGTACATTTTTCCTGTTCTAATTCTCTGTTGAGTGACTGTTTGCAAAATTAGGGAATTATTAGTCCCTGCCTATCTATAGGCGATAGGCGAAGACTAATGTTTTCGCCTCGGTATAAAATTAGTTTGCTTGTTTGAAATGGCGCTAGCAAATATATACAGTTTTTTCTATTATGTGCAGTAGGTTGATTTTGAAAATAGAATTTTTGGCAGTTTTTCATTTTTTGATTCGTTGTTCGTATTTTTGCCAAGGATTTATTGATTTTTCAGTTAAATATTGGGGAAAAAAATCTTGCGATGAATGGGCAATGAGCAGGGGAAATTTTGAAGACATTTTTTAATGTTTCATTTCAGAAAATCTGGGAGTGTTCTGGTGGGTAGGTGGCAATTTGCAAAGCGGTTCATGTGGCTTGTCTCTATTATCACATTTTGCATACATGCGTAATGGGGAGTTCAAGACTCTAGTAGTTGTAAGACCCAGGTATTTTTAGATCTACTTTTCAATTATTGTGAATAGGTTGAAGTGCAAAGAATTAATACAATGCTTGGTTAATTCATGTTGATTAGTGACTTTATCTTTTTTATAGTCAGGCTGGTCGGGTTAAGAATTACATCCTCTTTTTAAAATTTATTCCAACCGCATGTTAGGTCTTTCTGTTTGGCTACTGTGTTTCTCTTCTTGAATTTGTGCTAATATTATAAAAGTGTGAGATCTTCCGCTCTTGGAAATTCAATAGCATATAAAACCTTTTATTTTGGATAAAAATGATTTGTGTACTTGAAAATGGATGAATAGAGAAGGAATAGCAACCTCCACCTTACTAAATAAGGAGTGGATGAAACACGCCCAGGTCTCTTAGGGATCATCTGAATGTAGTTATTTGTTTAATTCTTCGTTTATGTCACCTGCATAAAAAAGCTGAAATAAAATATCTACATTCTCAGATGATCCAAAATAGATCTGGTCATATTTCATTTCCTCCCCATTCTAATCAAGTCCAACAATGTGTTTGGCTTCGTCAAATCTCATATCTCTGTAATTATTAATGTCTTATCTATTCTTCCACATTTTGGATACATGTCTATCAGGGCAGTTGCAACTGCAACATTTCATGGCATTCCCTATTCTTTATGCTTTGATGAAAATGCAGAGGAGAAAGAAACTGTGAAACATGATTCCTTTGAAATTGAAAATGCGTCAGTTAGGCTCTGGGGATTGCTTTGATTGAGTAGAAAGAAAAATAAATTGGTCTCATTGGATATATGCTTAAATGGACAACTCCCCATGGTCAGGTACCATCCTTTTCTCTGTTTCAGCAGTTTGTTTGTTCTTTTAGATGGGTGAGAATTTTGTTCTTTTAGATGGGTGAGAATTGCATATAGTTAATCTTTCCATTTTCGATTTATTCCTGTTAACTGCAGTATTCTGATGATTGGAAAAATCAATTTGCAGCTGGAAAACATGCACCTTGCCTGTGAGAAAAAGCGGAAAATATTGGAACAAGTCTAATATTGAAGTTGGCAGACAATATTTCAATGAAGTTATTGACAAGGACTGATAACAAAGGAGTAATTGATATGCATGGCTGTTTGAGAGATATGAGAGAAACCATTGCTGAAAAAGAGAAAAGGTATGCATTTGTGGATGCGTGCTAATTAACTATGTAGCCTGTTTGTATCCATGTATGAGTTTGTTTGCCCATGACTTCAATTTATTTTCTAGTTGGGGTTCTAGAGAAATTCTGTGCTACATCACATGCTTTATTAGAATTCCTAGACTAGGCAAGATAGGGAATCAATAAACAATTAGCAAGTTGCATATCCATATCATTGAAAATGTTGTGTATGAGAGTATTTTTAAAAAGTGTAGCAAGGCACATATGCAGAGACATATAAATTACTTGACTCTTTAAACATTTAGTTTCTTTACAAAAAGTGCACTGACCATAAAATCAGATCCCTGACAATATTTTCCAATAGCACTACCTAATAAGCTTCTCTATAGTAACCGACCATAGAGGGATTGGGTAATAAATGAAGTGATTAGCAATTTAGCACAATTGGCATCTTCCTCCGAAGCTAAAGAATGAGAGGTATTATGCACATTGTGTCTCCTTGCCATGAGTTTATAAAATATCCTTAATTGCTCGTTCAACAGTGGTAACAACCTTTTTGATTGGTACAATCCTATTGAGTTTTTAAAGAAGCATAAACGGAAATAGAAGGGATATAATAGCTTGTCATTGTTGTTTTTTGGGGATAAACCAATGATATCTGGTTTGTGGCTCTCTCAATGATCTGCAAGAATTAATATGGAAATATCAAATATCCATTATTTCTTCTTTTAACCCCATGATAAATAAAAATATTGTTCACAATGAAACTAAATGAAGAATTGCATTCAGATTTAGCAATCAATCTTAAATTTTCAAGAATACGAATCGCCAATTTTAGTGCTTTCAAAAGAGTAATAGCTCAAGACTACCTTTCAAAGGTTGCAAAAAGTAGTTAAGTATTTAGAATCTTGAAAAAAAAAATCCATAGATATTTGTGATGTTTGTTTGAAATTCTAAATGATATTTGAAACAATTTTTCGGGCATGGAAAATACTCAGCAACCATTTGACTTGCTTTACATTTATTGAATTTAGTTTGAAACCAAGATCCTATTTGGTTTCAACTGTGGGCAGGTCTTCTCTGATTTTTTGAATTGTTCGATTAGTGTTGGAATGTTGTTAAAAGACGTGTTTGTGGGCAGCTCTTGTGTGTTTGAATTTACATAACAATTTAGAAGTGTAAATGCAATTAATTATATGAGTTTAATATAGGAAAAAATTGACAAATTAAAAACAATGAAATATTTGTGAAAATAGACAGAAAGAAACTGTTACTAGGGCAAATACAGTGTATAGAATTTCTAAAAAAATAGAAGAAATAAAAATAGAATTTGTTCAATGTTTTCATTTACAAGTTGTAATCTCTTCGTCCAGCCCTAAGGTTACAAGAAATGTTAGAAGTTAAAAAGAAAAAAAGACATGCCTTGGAGTATGCTTTACAAATTCTACTAATGGACATATTGTTGGGCTTGGAAAAATTTTCGCAATGGAAAATTCACCGTCAACACCGCGATATGACAAATTCTTGGGAAATTCACTGCCAACAATTCACCATGGTATGACAAATTTACCTCATGGAAAATTCACCACCAACAATTCATGGCGGTGAATTTTCCATGAGGTGAATTTATCATGACGTGAATTGTTCTTGATAGATTTTTATGCCGTGAATTGCTGACCGTAAATTTCCCTGATACCAATAAATTACTGTCTTAAGATATACTATATAGACTAGTTCAAAGAAATATTTATAAAATATTTTATAGAATATTTAAGGACATTACTCTTGGCACTAATTTAAAATGTGAGCTTAACTAATTGAATTAGCCGATAGGCTTTTATTGTGGACTTGCCAGTCCACAGCCCATCGGAAACCCTGTCTCACACGGCCTGCAACTTTTTCACTACCGGTAAACCACTTCCTTGGGTTCTCAGGCAGCACAGGAAGAAGTATTCAAGGGTAACTATTTATTGCTTTATGAGGCGTCTGACATTTCTCCATGATGTAGGTGGCGATTAATATCTGTTGCTTGGTAGCATCTTGTCTCTCGAGCAACATTCTTTTCATTTAATGTGATTTGATTGAGCAACAGCTGTAGGGAGATTTAATTTGATTCATCCCATCACTGAAAGCTAATCATCACTTCCAACTTGCATCAGTTAATTTAGTTCGTCCCAAAGCTGAAAACTACTCATCACTTTCAACTTGCAGCAGTTTCTCGCTCGCCTCTACTCTTCCTAATTAGCCGATAGGCTTTACCTCTGGGATCTCCTGTGCATAATATGCCTGAAACCCTGTCTCACACCTGAAACAAGTCTCTCACGCCAACAAACTATGAAGTAGTTTTGATTTTCAGTCGCCAATTTTTTTCACCGAAGATTGGATATTTGAAATCATATCAGATTTTCTTATGCAATCTTCCACCAAATCTAACAGCTGTAGAATCATATCAGATTTTCTTTCCAATGCGGTGCCATAAATGCCTCCCAATGATTTTCAGTTGCCAATTTTTTTCACCGGAGATTGGATAGTTGAAATCATATCAGATTTTTTTATGCAATCTTCCACCAAATCTAACAGCTGTAAAATCATATCAGATTTTCTTGCCAATGCGGTGCCATAAATGCCTCCCAATGGCCTCGGTGTTCATCCATAAACGTAGTGAGCAGGAAGGAGAAAACTGGAGTGCAAGACAAAGGCAGCTCTATGTTTGGGTCGTGTTCTCCTGAAGTGCAACCGGATTCTGGTTCTGGATGAGGCAACTACCTCTATTGACTCTACAACGGATGCCATCCTTCAAAAAGTTATTAGACGGGAATTTTAGAGCTGCACAGTGGTATCGGTTGCCCATAGGGTACCCACTGTATTGACAGTGATATGGTTTTGTCTCTCTCAGATGGTATGTTCAATAATTTGGAGTTTCCAAAAGCAATTAGATACTCAACGAATGAAGTATGATCAAATTTAAAAACGTACCATTCAGATCTGTTTACGACCAGTTTAGTGTTCTTGCTTTTTGGTTCCGGACTGCCACAAAGAGCTTCTTAACTGTTTTGGGTTAAGGGTTTATCAATGGCATACATCTCAGAATTTTAGAAATAGAAAATGAGAGGGGCACTATCTAGAGAATGGCAGGTAAGTGATAAGGTTATCTATTCTAGTGACAAAAAATAAACAGGTTTTTGCTGCCGTCCAACCATCTTGAGGTTACCTGAAACAAATTTTGTCTTGCATTTATTATTTGTGCAAAAAAATCGTACAACAAACTTCCAAATTTTGGTAGCCCTAAAACCTAGATTTTTGTAGATCCACTTTTTGTTTAGTGTTAATAGATTGAAGCAGCAACAGTAAGGAGTTTGGTTTTGGTTCGTCTCACTTGAAAGAAAGTCTGTTGTGATAGGGTTTCAAAAAATATTCCTACAAACTCTCTCCATTTTCTCTCATCGGCCTCGTTGATAGCACACACAATTTACGCAAAATCTTGAGGCAAGTCATTTTCCATGGTTTCAGCAAGTTATATTTTTTAGGAATGTATACACGACCAGATCATTTTTTTTGTTTTATTACACCCTTAAAACAATTCTGTTTTTATCTACCCATGTCTGGAAAAATAATTTAACTCTCGAAACTGTGTTTGAAATTTAAACTTTTTGATTCCATAAACAAATAAGGCATAATTTTCTGTAGCTCATGATAATGACCAAAGCCATCTCTTTGTGCAGATATATTAAGGGAGTCATCTATTGGAGCCTTCATCAATAGAAAAGCTAGATAGATAAAAAACAACCAAAAGAGGTTGTACAGGCCAGAAGTTAACATACTGAAACTTGGCCTTACCTAGGCGAATTATGCCCCAACCAAGAGCATTGAGCACCAGATATACAAAAATGAAAAACAAAACTACCAACCTCAGTCCTCAAGAATCAAAGAAAACAAAGCAAGGAGATCCGCCAAACCTAAACTAGTCCAGTGAATCCCCGTTCACTAACAGCCCTTCCCTATCATAGTTGCCACCGCTTTCCCTTTAGAGAAGGAGTTAGGATAGATTATTCAATCCTCTATATGATGGAAAGTGACCCCATGGATGATTTCCATGCCCTTAGCAAACCTGTTCAAAATGCCATTCATCAGAGAAGGAAGAGCAAAAGAACTACTAACCTCAAGATGGCCTCTAGAATTGTTGAACTGGAAATGCTTAACCACCATCCTAAGGTCAAAGCAAAAATCTTGAACCTCCTCTAATTGATGATAGACAAACAATAATTCTTTACTCAACCTGCTAAGGTTGCCCATTAAAGTAGGCTGCTTACCCTATTTAAAAATAGGAGCTGAAACCCCATCTCCATTGCAGAACATGATGACAAAGAGGCTCTGTAGGATGGAGTTTAGAAAACAGGCATCAACTAATGACTCCTTGGTAGATGGTTAATTTTGGAAAATATTAATTAGCAATAATGTTAAGAATCTAATTATAACATATCAAAAAATTCCGATGATTGGAATATTTTTTATTAGAGGCTAATCAGAAAATGCAGTCAAACAATTAAGCCTCATGCAATAGTAAACTGAAATCCATATGGAGACCTTATCAAAGAAATATTTTATTATTTGAGAAAGTTTATGGAATCAAAAACAAAACTAAGCAAAATATTGCATACTTTTCAAAAATATCACCATTTTAAGAGCATTTAGGCTTAAAGAGACAACAAGATGGATTGTAAGTCTTATCATAAGGTATGTGTGGATTGCTTTGTACAGTAAATCATGACTAGACCGTGTGGGAGGAAAAATCCCAATAAGTTAAGAGAATTTACTTGGATTTAAATTTTGATCATAAGAAATGTACGCAAAATATTCATCCCAAAGACTTGTAACGGTAGAAACTATCTCAAAGCTAGATAAACTGCTATTAGTCATCTGTACTTGTGAATGGTCCATTGTAATGGATTGTTGATACATGAAAATGGAGATTATTTGCTTCATACTTTCTAAATCTTTGTCAAAACTAGTAGTAGTGACCGAGTTTGATAAACTGTTGCATATTCCAATTGAGAATCAATTCTAGCTCCCAAATGATATTATATTCAATGTTAAGGTTGCAGCTTCAACATTCATGAAGCAAAGAAAACAGGAAATCAAGAGGCACAAAATGCTCTTCAATATGAAGCAGTATAGTGACACAATCTAATAAGCCATTCAAGATGCCATTTCTCTTTTGTTTTTAAGCTATGCTACATGAAACTTGTTGTCTTTTCTCCCCGAGTATCCATTTGGTACCATATTAAACAATCACTCAACCGATTGTCATCTCTTTCATTCCATGCACTTGCATTGAAACAACGATCCTCTCAAATAGTTCTATTGACATGGTTAGAAGATCCTTTACCCACCATTCGTTATTTGTCATTGTCTTGTACTCATGCTGACATTGCTCAAAAATTGGCTTTATGTTGATTTTACATTTCTGAGTTTCTCTATTGAGAATCAAGAAATTTGATGCAGGTGTAGGCTAAAGAAAGAGTCTATGCATTTACTCACAATTTGAATTTTCTCAGCTAATGGAACAAAATCTTCACATCTCTTGAGAAAGGTATCTTCCCAAATTTAAAGGACAACCTGAGTAAGATACAGATCTTTTCTCTCAAAGAGGTTTCTTTTGCCAATCTCTTAAGTCATTTCTAAAATCTCTGCTATGCATTTGAAGGAAGCCACATCGAAGGGGTGACATAAGTCATCTTGAAACTTCACATTGCAAATAGCTTTTTTATTGATCAATAGAACATCTATCTCTCTCCATTCCCAGACATATATTCTCCTCTTCTATGTTCTTATGTGTCAAAGTTTCTCCTCCAAAATGAAGGTTTTCATTAAAGTTTAACAATACACCTCTCTGAGCATATAACATGACTTCATCTGATCCTTTGAATTCTAGTACAAATCCTAGACCCTGCAGACCTTCTCTTTCTGGTTCATCATTCTTCTCTTTTGTAAAATTTCTGCAGCTACCAATCGTGGAAGATCTCACCTGCTAATTGGTGATGTTCCAGATTTGTCTCAGGGCCTTCCCATCTCACACCACTCCCTCTTTTTGTCACCTGTTGATTGTGGATTACCTCGAAAACAAATTTTCTTTCACCAAATTCAGTATCTAAACATGATAGTTCAGATTTAAATGCCATTTCTATTTTCTTTAGACCTTCCCTTATGTTTTCAAGTCCTCCCCATACAGTCGATCTTATTATCTTACATAACACAGTACGCTTGCTTTTCATCTTATTAGCAAATATTAGATTGTTTTTATCATAACAGTGAATCATGAACAAGAGTTCTCATGCAAACCTTCCCATGAGCTCTGCTTCTTGTGATTCTCCCAAGTTGTTATTCGAAGAAAGCCCAACATCTTTGTCAATAATTTTTGAATTTCCTAAAAAAAAAAAATCTTAACTATTTCATTTGTGCCATCACTTGTTCTTCTGTACACGACACTACACTACTGGTAAAAGAACAACTATTCCATCTGCAGAGGTACAAAACTTTCTGCTTGGTACAATTAAGTATAATACTTCATTTAATGTAATATTAAAATACATTTAAATATTATCTTTAATTTGCTATCGGCTTATCCTTGAACCTCCTATAGGTGCAAGTGCTAGTTTATATACAATCTAAATATTCATGATATGACAAAACTCATTTTGTTTTATAGAAGCTCAAACACATACACACGAAGTGTCGAGGGAGGAAATCCATAGCTTCAAGAAACCATAGCATGCGTAAGCATTAATTCATGATGAGAACAGCAGAAAAAATTAATAATGTTTGTCTTATTAGAGTTTATTTTATGTGACAATATTTTATAAGTAGTGGTTTATAAAAAAATATGTTTTACTCTGAATGGTCTATTTAATATTAATTGTATTTAGATGTTTTCGTAAGTCAAGAGTTATGGAAAAGTCACCAATCTCAATGTTTCTTAAACTCAAATAAATTTAACATTATAAAATCTTAGATATGTTTTGAATGTTAACAAATGATTTTGATTTGTTGATGTTATGTAATTTAATTAAAGTGAAAATAGTACTAGATAAATTTTATAAACACAAAGTCCTAATAATAAAAATTACACTTATAAAGGATAAAAGTATACATATCTTATTCTTTTGAACCTTCAATTTATGCTTATTTACATAGATGTTGAGACAAATAGTTATTGTCCTCGATCTGTGATTTATTTGGTGCTCTAATTAAGACTTAGTCCTAAACCCCTTCAAACCTATTATCAGTTGGTGGAAGTATGGGTCACATGTTGATTTAATAATGCATGAAAAATAGATTAGACTATACTCCAATCTTCAAACACACAAAAAAAATAGATTAGATACTTTTAGATATTATTCTCAACATGTATATGTGCATCCCTTACCATTATATATGGTACCATTTTCCCTCCAAGTCACTTGGAAGGATTTCATTAGACATAAATTGTTGATTTAGGTCACATTTTTATAATCAAAAAAATTCATTGCGACATGAAATTTTGCATAAATGTATCCCTAAAGCAATATTTCTAAAAGATATAGATTAATATATTTATTTTAATATTATATTTATCTTCTACTTTCTAATCAAAATAGGTTTATTAAAAAAATAACAACCATTGCTTGACACACATGAAAAAATAGCAAATAATAAAAAATAATTTAATAAAAGAAGACCTCATTCATACTAATGTCCATTGAGAAAATTAATTTAGATATACAAAAATAATTGTGTTATGAAGAAACATCTACCCAAATTAATTTTTTTTCTCAATCAAAAATAATTTATAAAATTTACAATAAAAATAAAAGGATATGTGTACTCTAGATATTAGTGTTAATGATTTAATTTTAAGAAATTATAACAATATTTTATTTCTAGCTACTAGAATATGTAAAATAGAGAACAATAAAAAATTAATGTAAAGATTAAAGATAGTAAAATTGTTAATACATATGATCATAAAATCAAAGTAGCATAATATATTAGTTTTTAAAGTATGAGAGATATGCAAAAAAAATGCTTAATAGACAATATATACAATAAGAAAAATAACATAAAGAAAATTGATAATAACATGAATGAAAATATGATATGGTAGTTGATACATATATAAGAAAGAGAGGAAACAAAAATAATCAATGAGCAAAGTAACTCCAACTACCCCAAAATATGTGAGAGTTACACTCATGAAATATGTCATCTACCTTTATAATGACCTACTCAATACAAGTAGGAAAGCTAAATTAAATGTGTAGGAAAATACATAATCCTTATACACAACTTAGGTGGATCAAAATATGGGTCCCAACAAATGAACCATGATGAGGTACCCATGTACAAAGAAGCCCTTCCAAATAGAATAACACCTAAAAAGAGAGATATAAGCCCCTCAAATAAAGAGAAAAAATACCCCCAAATAGAGAGAGAAATAGGACTAAAAATCCCCTCTTGTACCAGGTAACAAAGCCCATAAATGATGGAACTTTCTTTCTATAAGGGTTTGGTGAAGATTTTATAAATATACTTTCGAGTCAATTAATATCAAAGATCAATTACTTGTCCATTTATAAGCTCTCAGATGTAGTGCATGTGAACCTTGATGTGCTTGGTCCACTGATGGTGGATTAAGTTCTATTAAATATATATGGTAATCTATTTGTCACAAAATATAATAAATGGTCATATAAGTTGGATACAAAAATCAATGACATTGTGCAAAATCTAAATAGCCTCAGTGATGACATTAATAGGCCTTCAATACTCAACCTCAATGAAAAACAAAGTTAAAAAAAATACTTCTTACACAACCAACATATATTACCTAAAACAAGTGAGAAGTTGTAATTGAAATTGGGCTTACAATCTTGAGAATCACCTATCCAATTTGAATTTATATAACCTACCTAGTCAATATCAATATGTATTACATAGTGAATCCTAAAATTGTGAGTACCCTAAATGTAATAGTGTCCATTTGGTTTCTTACTAGTGCAACCCACAAGGCTTTTGCACAATGAGAGACCATTCCTATAGAATATGAAATATGAAGCCTCATGTGAATTAGATAAATGAGGATTCCAACAAGTTATCAATACAAGGTACCATCAACCAAAGGTGAAGATCACTAAGCCTCAAGCTTGATTCAACAAAGAAAGAGAGTCATAGTTGTTAGATGCACAAGACAACTGAGAGGGGTGGTGAATCAGTTGTACATTAAAACATTCAATCCCTCATTAACTTTCAAACCCTCATTAAGCATTAGCAAAATGTAGACATGTAAAATAGCAATGCAAACACAACCATACATAAGAGAACACCAGATTTATGCATGAAAAACCCTAAGCATGGAAAAACCACAGTGATGATTAGATCATATATATGAATAGCAATATTGAATTACAATAGGCTCACTACCGAAGGGATCACTACCCAAAAGAGAAGAAAGGCTCACTGTTGGGTGGCTCACTGCCAAGGGCTCACTACCTAGAAGAAAGAATAATAGAAGAAACTGTTATAGAGAGATTCACTATCTCATAGCGATAGGAAGAATCCACCATTGCAACTCTATGATATCCACAAACTTTGGCTCACTACCTCCAGCAACTTCAAGTATACTAAAAATGTAGACACCTACTCACTGCATCTAGAGTCATAGGAATTTAAGCTTGCACTCAAATCACCACACTTGATAAAATTCACATATCACACTTGACACACCCTCAACACAAACTCCATCTTGCATTTATACCATATGTGACCTAAATAATCTCAATTAGGTTGGCCTTAATGAAACGTATGCACACCTCAAACCTGTAACACCAAAATAGGTCAGCACCAAACACTTCCATGGTGGAAAGAAGTGAAGGTAGACCACACAAAGGGTTAGCTAGGACCCAAATCTACACCAATACACATTTCCATGCTTCCACAAACAACTAACAACCTCCACAATTAGTGTTAACACGCCAGGTCATCCAAACTTGCACTAACACTAACAAGCAACCACATACATGCCTCTCTAGTTCTGGAAACATCATGGGGACCACACAACAACACCACATGACATGAATATTCCACATCATCATAATATACAACACCATTGTTGCAAGCACCTAAAACTGAAGAATACATTCATCCTACACATCAAGATGCACTACCACTGAACTTCCAACATAAGAACTAAACTTGTAGAGCAACTCAACACCAAAAACTCCAAGGGAAGATAAATATAGATAATATAAGAATATTCCCAAATTTGCAAGATAAGAAACCTCCTACGAAGAAATGCAGGGCAATCTCATTTCTCCCAAAAAACCTTCTTCACAAGAAAATACACTCACATCTTCCACTGCCGCATGATCCAAAACCTAAAACTTTGGATATAAAGCCTCTGAACACTTTTGATCATCATATCCAAATCATACAAGCATATCTTTAGCCATGAAGAAATGCATATCACATCACTGAACACACCTGTCACACTACACACTCTTTTATTCATTTTTTCTCAAAAGCACTTGGAAACCAAGTGAACTAGCTGCATCAACAACACTAACATAGAACTACAACATATTTACAACACTTGCAACACCAACAATCTCCCCATCTACTCAACACTACCCTACATAGTGTAACACACTCACTGCTAACATCAATGACAACACTACAACAATAATCCTAACCATACTAGAGGTTGACATCAATGACAACACTAGCAACATACTTGCAACAATCTCCCCCTTTGTCATTGATGGCAACACCAACTCTAAAAAACCATCAACAACAAAAGTAACTCGGTATCAAAAAACACTACCCCTTACTGGGGTATCTCTTGTATTTCTTTTCTTTGTTCTTTCAAACACTATTCTCTCCCCTTTTTATTCACTCCCCCTATCTTGAGGAGTTTTTCAAACATCGCTCTCACTCTCCACCTTTGTTCCTTTATTTTTTAGGCAATAATCTCCCCCTTTGACATCAACGACAAATCAAAAAATCTTTCCCTTTGACAACACTTGTATAGATTTTTCTTTTCCACTCTCCCTATTTTGCATCTACATACATCACTTTAACACCACTTGCTCACTTCTCTTAAGAAAACACCAACAAGCAATTTCTCTCTCTCCACAACTCTTCTCCATAAAACTATCACTATTGTACATTTTGCACTACTCATTCTTTATTGCTCCCTCTATTGCTTGCTCTTTTATGCACACTCCACTTAGGGACACAAGATATGTTCCACCTAACTACACCTATCAAAAATACTACTACCTACTCCCCCTAAGAGGTAGCCTTCAACATCAGTCCAAGACCAAGAATGTATCTTGAAATACTTCCTGGCTAGATGCACCAACTTATGCATCTAGTTGAAAGGAGGAGCAATAACCCTGTTGATGGCCAAATTGATACAACAACACAAGCATGACTGCTAACAACCTTAACTCTCCTAAAAAAGACGTCCAATTGTGAGACCGATCACCTTCCAAGGTTTGGGGAGTTGGTTCACAACTATGCTAGTTTTATTGAGTGGCCAATGTGGTTGTAATGTTCAAGGGGCCTGCTAGTTTTCGATAACAAACTAGGGCATTTTAAATTCAAAATCTAAACTAACAACAAATTTTAAATAAAGAGAAAAGGCCAGTGTAGAGTTTATTTCAGAAAACATGCAAATGAGTATTTATTCTAAAATATGGACATGTAATTCATTAAGTAGACTTTTAAAGAAACTAATGAATGAAATAACTTGCAATGTTTACACAATCACATTCATTCATAGTGTAGTATTTAATAACATATAGCATTCCATTTGACATATTTAAACTCATTGTATCACATTTTATTATTATTATTTTCTATTCCAAACTGAATTACAGATCAACAGAAATAAATAAAATACCATTTACTATGACGATCTAAAGGTGGCTTCAAATCCAATTTCTTCTATTATTATTGAAATAAATAAGAAACTAGTACAAATCCAACAAGCTTCACCAGTGTACGAAAAATCCTTTGTCTT
>VDFB02367909.1:0-45982 GCA_007258455.2 Sequoia sempervirens | reverse complement strand
TAATAGGACTGGGATAAAAATAACCCTTTTTGAAAATGGCTCCTCTCTTAATGTGTGTAGTGTAAACCTTTTGGATAGGATTGGTGTGGATAAATAAAAAATTTAACCTACCTCTTTATCTATTAGTGGATTTGATAATGTGGGAAAATGACTTCTTGTTGTGATAAAATTACCTATTATAGCTGAGAAAGTTACATTACAGACTCCTATTCACATTACGCCTCATGATATTTCATACAATCTCCTTTTAGGAAGACCATCGATTCATGAGATGTATGTGGTGCCTTCTACCCTTCATCATATCATGAAATATGTCTACAACAACAAAGTATACACAATTGAAGTTGACCCTGAACCAAATAGTTGTTTACAAATTGAGAAATGCAAGGTGAGTCCTTTGAAAACATTGACACCAAGTACACAAGTTGAACCCGTGCAATAGGAAGAAAAAGAAAAAAATATTGAGGTTAAGTCACGAAGCTATTAGAAAATTATTGGGGTTCCTTAGATTTCACAACATTCATGTGAAAATACAAGATCATAAACAAATAATCTGAAAAGGGAAAAGAAAAAGCGGTAATGTCAACACAAAATTTGGAAGACCCTTAAAAAACATCCACATTAGCCACTTTAGAATAAAAGACAACATACACAACAAAATTTGATGAAGCTGATTATGAGCAACCACTGAATCCAAAAGAACTGAAAAAGATTTATGGAAAAGGTTATGAACTTATGAAACAACTTGGATATAGTGGAAAAGGATGTGGTGCTAGAGAACAAGGTATCCGTGTCCCTATACATCCTAATACACAAGAAAAGACTAGTGGTCATGGTTATAGTCCCTCAAAAGAAACAAGAAAGCCTTCACTTAATATCAACACTCTTACTAAAGATTCTTCCCATCAAACTTTAACATTAGTGCATCTTGAACTGATAGACACTAGTGGTCTTGATTATTATCCTTAGAAAGAAATCAAAGAAACAAAGAAATATTTGCTTAATATCAATTTCATCACACAAAACTCTGATGATTCGAATTTGATAGATTTTACACCTTCCTGTAAAGGAGAGTACACAAAATCTCACAATCTAAAGAGTCTTGTGTAAGTATGACACCTTGTACTAAGCAAGAGATATCTTTGTTGCAAATTAAAGGAACATCTTCTACTATTGATCAAGAGAGTATCTTGTTGAGACTCCTCCAAGATTATTTGATATCCCTCCCTCCAAGAACACAAAAGAAACTCTATTACAAGAATTCATTTTGTGCATATCATAGAGTTCATGGTCATTCTACTAATTAATATAAGGTTTTGGGTTATGAAATTCAACATCTTAAGGATTGTGGTGCTTTTCCTTGTGTTGAAGCACCTAGTTCCTCTAATTGATACTAATTTTTATGTTTTTCATCAATCATCTCGGATCATCCTTGTCCTACAATAAGTGGGGAAAAGGGGTTAGGAAGCCTTGTCCTCGTATGGTACTTGTCGTTGTCTTATATATAAGAGCAAGCTTGGGATGTGGATGACATGCCTTAAGTTGGCTCACAGGTGACATACTAAGTTTTGGGGGCTACCCCTGAGTCATGATGTAGTTTCATTTGGGAACATATGACTTGGTATAGGTCTTTCCAAATAAGCTTTGATGTCTTCTTCTACTTTAAAGCAATTTCTCACAACAATGGTGTTAGCAACCACTTTAAAGTGAGGACATATATTGACACTCATGTTTCACTACATGATTTTCTTTATTCTTGTGATGTGTCTTTTTCTTGGTTGTGTCATTGGGTTTGATATCCTTCGAGAGCATGATATTTCCCACACCTTGTCCCTCTTTGGAGAATTAGGCAATTACCGTTCCTTGGGTTAAGAAGAGGGTGGCGCAAGAAGGGTACAATTAAGAGGGAAGTTTTGACCAAAAAAAAATCCTCAAGCAGAAAACATGGTAATGGTTATTAAAAAAATGCTTTATAAGCAAGATAGGAAACCAAAGTAATCCAGCCCAAAATTCCGTGATGCGCATCTGAAAATCGTGCATCAAAAGACGACGCGACAAGCATTTATCTTTAAAAATAATCCCTTTAGAACGCATAGGCATTTTGTAATGGAAACACACGCCGCTTTGTAATGCAAAACACATAACATCGCTTTGTAATGCAAAACACACATCGCTTTTGTAAGATCAAAATGGCACGCCACAAAAACACATTAAGATTTTGTAATGAAAACACGACACGCTGTTTTTATAATCGCAAAACACATACTGCTTTTGTAATGCAAAACACATACAATGCTTTGTAATGCAAAAACACATATCGCTGCTTTGTAATGCAAACACATTACCGCCAGCTTTTAACGGGTAATATTACCGCTGCTTTGTAATGCAAACACTAGCCACATTTTGTAAGACAAAAATGGCACGATTTTAAAACATGTACACGCTTCTTAAAAAGTGCATTTATTTTTTAAATAATCAAGAAAATAAAGAATGCATATGTGTTTTGTAACGTGTATGCATTTTTTAAAAACGCATGTGTTATTTAAAAATTGAATTCCCAACCCACATGCAACCTTGGTTTTAGGCTTGGGAAAAACTTGGAAATCCAAGCCTTAACGTTCGACCTGCAACTAAAAAACTGAGGCAAATTGAAGAAGAATGTCCAACTCTGGCAATATGGCTAATGGACTTTTTTTCTGAATGAATCTGAAAAATTAAAACCCATTAGAGAACATGATGTCTACTTTCCAAATATATAATTTTTTATTAAGATTGGATTATGTTTGCTATTTTTTAATTAATTTCTAAGCAAACTAGTCCTTAAACTTGAAATATCAGGATTTTTTTTTTTTTAACTTTTTTTTGGTTAAGTTTCTTGTAAAAAAATTTATATGGCATCAAACTTTAGAAAAATTCTATTAATAATAAGAAAAAAGATTCAATTTTTTTATTTTAGGTCCAATTATGTCAAGTCCATACACATTGATTTTTAAAAACAACAATTAAGGCCAATAAAAATTCAATAAAAAAAAAATATTCAACAAAAAATTACAAAAAAAATTCCACATCAATCTTCATGTTGTTAGCTCTCTTTTCCCAAAAGGAATTAGCAAATACTTTTATTTGGGTCAAAAAGTAGTGTCCATACACGTGATTGGTATGGTAAAAAAATAGACTTTAAAAAAGTGATTTTTATATTTCCCTATCAAAATTTAATTTCTATAATCTGGGTATTTGAATAGTTTACATATTTAGAAACTAGATTCAAAATGATAAATTTCACATTACTGACTTTTTTTAAGACTCATTGTGTAAGTGCCTCGAATTTTCAGTCCAATTGTGACAAATTTTGAAAAACAACAAAAACACTTCCACTTTTTGAGCTTTTTGTGTACCCAACTTCTTGCATCAGCCCAAGAGATCTTACATGAACTAAGAAATATCCCTTTGAATGTATCTTACATTATTTTTTATTTACAATAACTATTATATGGCCACCTTGCATAACACACTTTTCTTGCTTATGGAACCATCCTATTTGTTCATGGGTGTCAAGCATATGAAGTTTTGGTTGCCTCATGAATCATGTTGTTCATGTTTTGTGCTGCCCTATTGAAGTTATCAGAGGGATAGTTTTGGTATGGTTAGTATGATGAGAAGCCTAAATGTGGGCATAAATTTCTCATTGTATGGTGATCTAGGCATGAATTTCTCACTAAGCCACCCTTTTTGGATACTCACCCAATGGATAGCTTTAAGTTTTGTTGTGCTAGAGTGAGCATGCATTTTTTGGACAAACAACTTAGATCTGATCCACATTGTGTTGGAAAAATGGTGAAGGCTTGATCCACCCATTTTTTAATTTTTAATTTTGTTTTTCTGTTTCTTTGACATTGTATGTTTGTATATCTTGATACTACATATTGTTCACCTTGTGTGTGTCCCTTTGTGCTTATGTTGGTTTGACATAGGATCTTGGATCCTGGGGGCTTGGCCACCTCCTTTGATCTTGGCTATCTTAGACCATCCACATTGGTACACTTGGATCCCTCTTGAATGTCTACTTTAGTGCGAGTTTGAAGCAAGTTCCTCCTCTCACTAAATTAGGGGCTGAATGTAGTGTAGGAAAACATATCCCTTTCTCACACTTAATTTGGGAATAGTTAATATTAAACTGAGCCTAATGTTTCCTTGATTCAGTGTTATAATGTGTTTTACATTCAAATTGAATCTAGGGCCCTTTTAAAATAAATAGACCTAACTATGACTTATTTAGGGTGTTGTAAAGTGCATTTCACTTTCACACTAATTTAGGGCTTTATTAATTAATTGGGCTTATTTATGCCTTAATTGGTCCTATTTTGCATCCACAAGCCTTATTAATTGCATCTTTCTGTGGATAATATTGACACTTATCAAATAACCAATCATAATTCAACGTTTTGGGTCATGTGTTCTAGATTTGGTGATCTAGGACTCATACACCACCTTGGGCATATCAGTCCCACCTAAGTCTTGGGACCTGATTTCAAGTTGTACATTAAACAACACTCTTAGAAATATGTCTCAGGTTTTGGCTATTGGGACTCATACGCCACAACTGGAATATGAGTCCTGCTTTAACTAGGACCTATTTTAAATTCAATTCTTGGTGGGATTTTATCCTCCTAGATCTGATGTCAGCTTGTAGTGTTGTAATTTCAAGAAATTTGGCATAAATACAAGGTTATTTCACACAGTTTCATCCTAGAACTCCATAAGTAATCAAGAGTACTTTCACAAGAGCATTCAAGAGTTTAGAAGAGAATTCAAGAGTTTAGAAGAGCATTCAAGAGTTGATTATCAAGCATTTTGGAGCTAGATTCAAGATTCAAGCATCATGTCAAAATCATCACACATCATGTTTGTTTTTGAGCTAAGATTTGTGATGTAGGTTCTTATGATTCAATCAAGCATTCAAGTCAAGATCTACAACATACAATAAAGAGTCAAGATCCACATTCATGATAGCCGTTACATACAATATTACAACCTTTGTTCCAAGGTTCTCATGAGTTGCAACATAGCATAATTTTTCATTCATCAATGTTCCTTCTTTCTATTTCACTTCATTTCAAGGTTTTATTACCAAAATGGGGTTTGATAAAGGAAAACCCATATCTTTTAACAAAACAACACTTTCCCCTCTCTTTGATGTGTGATTTATAGATTTAGGTTGAAGATCCATTGAAGAGAAAGATTGGAGAAAGTTGTCAAAGTTGTCACCTTCCTTGCAAGATGACGAAAAATCACCTACAAAGCATAATTCAAAGTTTTAGACTCAAAGATTGGAGAGGAGAGAAGTTACAGGAAGTCGCTAGAGGATATCATAATTTCAGATCAGCCTTGATACTGGAACTAAATCACCACTTGTGGTGGATGAGTCCTAGTATACCAGTTTTTAGGCTTTTTCTGTAGATCCTACTTTAGCAATTCTAGATTTTGGATTCAACCCGAAACCCTAAACTAGGACTAAATTGCCCCTATTGGTGTATGAGTTCGATTGTGTATTAAAAATCATAATTTTTGGAGTACAGACCTTTTTTCAAGCATCTTCATTTTTCTAGGTGCCCCTCTATCCTTAATTCATTATTTTGATTTTTAGTTTCATATCTTAGGTTGCATAGTTATATTTACATATCATTTGCATTTCCTTCTTTCTAAGCCTTTTCTTGGTGGTGAACCCCCTTTTGTCTTTAATCACACCCAAGGAAAGCATCCTGACCCTAGCCCATCCCTCAATCAAGCCAATTGGTTGAGGGATCTTGGTTTCCTTTAATGAAACATAAGTGAAATAGGAGGAGGAACCTTAATTCTCCTTTAGTTCCATCTTCCAAAAGGTGGAGCACTATTTCCAAGGTTTTAGTATACGCACACATCATTTGGGAAAAGAGATCCATTAAATGCATTGATGGAATTAATAACATCTTTTAGGCTAATTAATAACGATCATTGATATTGTTTAAAATAAAAAAATACTAAACAATGAGAATGATACATATCGTTCAAGCAACACATAATGAGAATGATATGATTCATTCATACAACATATTAATTTATAAAGATTTAGTATTATAAATAGAATGAAAGAATCATTTTGTTAGAGCATAGAATGATAAAAATGATATCATTTAAAGCTTAGTTATGGGTTGGAGCAATATGTATTGCTCCATTCAAACATAAACACATTTTATTGTATTAACATACAAAACTCGTTGTTAGAAAGAGCACCTCGATAAGTTTAAGGAAGTTAAGTTATACATGGTTTGATAAAAAACATTAAATGCTAACCAATATGGTAGCATGGTGTCAGCTAGACACAACAAATCTCTCATCACTGAGATGCACAAGCTTGATACAATATTGGTTCCATGCATGAATCATCTAAGGGAGAAAAAATCGACCTGCCTCCATAAGTGGGGGGGAAGGGTTTCAAATTTTTCCATATATGCATGACAAGTATTGGATAGATTTAATACATGCATGCTCAGAAAATGAAGAGCAATTCTGCATGTATAGTTATAGTATGTGAAGAAAGAAGTTTGGTGTCCATATATCAGAGATGAGACATGGTACTACATAGTCAATGGGGTCGATTCCCAAATGGAAACCCAAGTTGACTTGCTATCATAGAAAATGCAAGTGCAAAGACAAGATAAAAGCATGATTTCAATAACACTCCATTTTTTGCATCAAAATCCAAAGAAATATGATGAAGTAGGGGAAGGTTCAATATGTAAAAAGGATCATACTAAAAGGTTTCATTCTTACCTTTTCCTTTTCCATCAGACCATTGAGGCAAAGCATTCAATATCTTCAAATCATACTTTTTCCTCCTTTTTGCCCCTCAATTGATACCTGTGTTTTTCCCTTTCTTTTTGGATGAGATTTTCTCCTCCTCCCCTGCTATCTCCCTCTGTCTACGTTTGTATGTTTTTTTCCTTGAAATCTGTGGTTTCCTCCAAGCCAACCACCCCTCTCTTTCAATAAATATCCCTTATTAAAGGGGGATATGGGTGGCCCTCTGTTGTCCTTGTCCATTTTCTTAAATTAATTTTGAAAATAAATGAAGCATTTAACATAAATTTTTAATTAAAAATTCTCCATTTAAGTGTTATTTCACATAGTTATTCTTTCTCATATTTTTTAATAGTTTAAATCATTCTCTTAATGACTCTTAGGAAATTATATATATATATATATATATATATATCCAAACACTATTATTTTGACAAGGTAGGCAAATGATATTAACAAATTCATTTTCCATAGGCTTACCTATTAACCATTAACACTTTTCACATGAAATAATGATATCTACCAATTTTCAAATTTAATGCATATGCTATGATTTTCAGTGGTGTGTGCACTCCAGATTCCATCATGCTTACCGTTCATCATCCAGCTAAATACTCCTACCTCAACCATGTTCTCAGTCTTCAACCTGTTCTTGCATTCACACACTTGCACTTGCAGAGTTTCATTAGTAACCATTGACCAATGCTTAAAATAAAAAGATTACATTTCACGTTGACCATAACATTCATCTTTTGTATTCAATCATATGAATATAGATATATTTCAAATGACAATGAAATCTTAAATTTATCACAAATCAAATCGATAATTTTTTTTTCATAAATATTTAAACAAATTAACATTTATTAAATGTAAGCAAAATTTTGAGACATGACAAGTAGCCCATGAATTAATGCCTCATATTCAACAAAAATGTTTGTATAATGAAAGTGCAATATATCAGATGCTAAGAATTTTTTCCCTCTAGAATTTGATTAATTTGATGCTAGCCCCACTTCCATGTTTATATTTTTATCCATCAAATAATAATATCCATATATTTCCTTTTTATGAGCTCACCTTCAAATACATCCAACCTCTTATTAGTCCAAGAACCTATATGAAATTTTAATTTTGGGTTTACTATTTCAGCTAGAATGGGTTGTTCACCTTTCAAAACGTCTGGAGGTAAACATCAAAATATTCTCTTTCAATTTGTTCATTATCGACTAAAATATCAAATTATTCATTTTCTATAACTTGTGTGTCTATAACATTGTTGATCGTTCCATCATATAACCCAAGGAGATTTTTGCTTAGACTCAAAACTATCTTTGCAAATAATTTAGAAACCTTTGATAAAATTGGGGAAAATGAATCTCTTTTTTGAGTGAAATACTAGAAGAGGGATTTACTATTGCAGATGAATCACCCTTCTAGACTTCTATTTTTTCTATTTCACATTTAGTATATTCAATTTTTAATTTAAAATTACTCTCTAATCTAGTTAGTTCTACCTATTCATCTTCAAATTGAATACTATCTTATTACTTGATTGGATCTAGCAAACCATCTTTTGAATAGTCCTGATATGAAATTGATGAAAAATATTCTTGGTTTGACATGAATTCACTAAAATAGATAGCTGCAATAACATCTTCTTCCATAGAAATATTTTCTTATGTTTTAGTATCCATTTTAGGCTCATTTTCATTTTGACCATCCATTGTCATACTATGATATGAAATTTCAATTATTTCATACTAGTAGTCATATGGATTGAAATTTCTAGCTAAAGTATCTCTTCATCAATGAGCTTGGGATTAGATTCATTTTCTAGTGAAACTGTTTCTTTAGTTTGTGAAGTATTTTAATGAATGGTGAATATGGTAGATCCTATGAAATTGAAATAATTTTTTTTTTTAACTTTTAAACAAATCATACAAGATAACTCAGAGTGACTTTCACCATGGAAATAAAAATGGTTGGAAAGTAACAAATCATAAGCATAAACATCATGATTCAATATCATTTTGTCATTCAAAAGCTTCATAATTTTTTTTTTCTAAAGTAGGGGTGTAAAATGTGTCACTATAATTGGTGATATCTGTCATGTGAAATATTATGATCTCATCTACCCTATATACCCCTAGTTCTATACTTGTATATGCCACCTTGTTTGGGTTATTTTACTTATTTATTATGTGTTTAAGTCAAGGTTTGTTACATCAATCTAATGTAATTTTGGTTGTCTCACCAAGGTAGCAAAAAGATGAGAGAAGTTTGTTGAAAAATACCCAATTGCTATTTTTGACCAATATCTACTTAGGAGCATCCTGTAAACCTTGAGGATGTAGACTACCTAAATGTCAACACGTTATTGTATCTTTGAGTTTGATGTGAGTTGGATTTGCACATCTTTAAGTTCTTTGATCACCCTTACCTCAGTGTTGTCTAATTGTATCACTTTCCTCAATGTTTTGATAGGTGTGAGACTTATTTTTTTTGCAAATTGATTAAGTTATTATGTTACATGAGGCACCTAATTCTATTATGAAATTGTGAAAATTCTTCCCAAATATCTTCAAACTAAGCAAATAGGGTGGATATTTGAGTTTACCTTAATAAAAGGTTGCAAGTGCATCTAGTGTGGCCACCATTTTCTCTTTATTTTTAATGTATCTTGATTATCATTATCTTTTCCTAGTGATTTGAGCAAATATTTCTGAGAAGGATAATTTACAGTTGTCAAACAAGATCATGTTTGAGATCTTTTTTTTTAAGTCTTTATTGAGGTCATATCCTCCTTATGCAAGGCACTAAATTTTATGGGTTGTAGTTTATTGTTTGGTATCCACTATGTTATATGATACTTTATGAGGTGCACAGTTTTTCCTAGCAATAGGATTTGGTGGGGTTGGAGCATTATTCAAGGGTGTTGAGGTAGTCAAATGGATCTTATTTTTATTCCTAAGTAAATAGTTAACTTTCCCTAGTTTCTAGACATTTTGAACATCCACTGTATCTTGAATCAATTTATTATCTTTCTCAAATAGAAATATGAAAGTATCCAAAACCATAGTTGTCCCCATATTATATTCATGAATGGTTCCAAGAGAATTAGCCTATTGGGAATTTTCTTGAGGAATTATTGCTATCTTTTTCATTTAGGAAAACAAATTTTAGAATATGAAAAAGTGTCATGTGGTTTGCACCAATTACTCATGGGATTCATATAAATGAGATTAACCATGTTTGGGACATCCACTAGACTAGTTACTCCCCCATTATTAGGTTTTGCTTTTTATTGTCTATTAAATGGACTTGTATTTGTAAATCCATGGCTCTAATTTGAGAAAATTCCTTGATTATTAATTTGTCCCTACCCTGGTGATGGTTTCATCTTAAGTTGTGTGAGTTCATTAGTCACCAACAATAAGGTCTTCTTAAGGGTTTCAATTTTAGAAGAGAGTTGAGATGTTTGATCAAGAACATAATTGGATTTATTATGTTGTTAAATTTGATTAATTTCATTTAAAGTTGGAAATGAGTTAGCAACTATTTAAAAAAAAAAAGTTTACCATTTAGAGTAATAGGATGAGTAGTAGTGTTGGAAGTTTGTCTCAACCAACTTAAAATGGGTGTAGGAGTGACTTGATTCATTACTTGTGTAATTATCCTAATAATAGGTTTTAGCAAGGCAGTATTTATTTCCAATATATGGTTGATAGATCCAGTATGTGGTGAGGCATGCTTGAGTATTGTATTGTTGGTAGGGAACCATCAATTGCTCTAGAGTTTAGGTCAATTTCTCTTTGTAATTCAATCACAATAACATATGCATCGTCCAAAGTATTGTAATTAGCTTTATTTCTTCTTAAGATCAATCTTGATAGAGGGTTGAGTGCTCTAGGGGTCACCAATTTTATGTACAACCTTTAGATTTTTTTGTTGAAAAGACTAATAGGCTCGATGGGCTATTTTTTACAAATGATGAACTATTGATATAATATGGATGGATCAACATAGATTTTTAATTGGTCCAATAACTTATCTTCTGAGAATCTATAGTTTTTTATGGTTTATGTTGACAAGTCGAGGTACTAGTTGTAACTGAACTCTCCTAATGAATAAGAATTTTTTTTGCATGCTACGTCTTGATGTTGAATATTTCCTCTTATGCAAGCATCTTTGAAATACTGAAGGTGTTCTTCTATCATCTTTGACTCTTCATAAATGAATTTAGGATATAAATTTTTAGGTTTTCTAGGAAGCTCATTTCCCCATGTATCTATCTCAAAGGAGATCCATTTTGAAATAAATCCATTATTAGTGTTGGGGCTAATTCTAATCAACTCCATAGGAGTGGGATTGATCTCAATTTGTGTTTCTTGTGAGGATCCCATATAGTTAGATGACTCAACCTTATTTTTCCCTTTATCACTACATTGCTTATGATGTTGAGAGAGTTCTAAGAAATCCCCTTTCTTAGAGGTCGATATGAGGATTGTTTTGTATCTGTTAGGGAAAAAATAAATTATGTTTTCTAATTTTAATTAAGGGGGCCTCCTTCTAGCACCAATTCTATTTATATTCCAAACATGACAGTACAACACAAGTGAAATAATTTATCTCACCTCTCTTGGAAAGACAACAAATTTTGGGTATGTGCTCTCCAAGGTCTATATAATTTGGTCATAATGTGTTGGTTTTTCCTTGTGAATGATGAGGATGGTTTGTTCAAAGGGACATTTTTGGTTTTTTAAATATGAATTTTTATTTTCCTATTAAATGATTATTTTATTTCTTTTTTACCTTTTTTTCAATTTATAATTTGATCTACTCTACCAACTCTAGAAGAAAAATAAAAAGTTTAAAAGTAATGAGAAATAAAAATATTTACGAATGGATTATCTTAATGATTTCAAACTTTATGTTATAAAATCTATAGAAATATAATATATAATCCACTTTTAATGAAATAAAATACATTCAATAAAGTAGATGCAATTTTTTATGGATTTTAGACTTAACCAGAATTGACATTCACTAAACCATTGTATTACTCACACATATTTAATGACCATTCTAATTAATCTTTAGAGAATAATAGATTTCAGTGTGCAACATATGTTCTTAAATTTTCCACAAATTTTAACACATTAAGAAGAACGAGTGAAGACAAGAAACAAATGAGTGAAGAAGGATCTTTATTAATTCAATAATATTTTCTACACCAAATCTTGGTTGCCTCTTTCAAAAGTTCTTTCTCAGAATATTAACCAAAAGTATTGTCTCAACACCACACTTCAGTATAAAAAAAAGGTAGCCCTTTTACAATATTTAATGGTTCCTTTATAGAGAAATGAAGAGGTTGTTTACAAATATTAACTAAAGCTAACAACTAGAGAAATCACATGCAACTACCTTTATTTGCTAAAAACTAGCATCTAACTAATAACTAATGTATACATGAATTTATATTTATTTGTATATCCATAGAACTAATTCTAAACTATTGATCAATTGCCTAAAAAATAGAGTCCACATTATTTCTTGTGTGGGACTCACTTTTAGCAATTGTTTATTACAAAGAAACAAATAGTAATGAAATAATAGATATCCACCAACTTGATTTCTAATTTGACTTGGTGCGAAACTTAATTTGAAATGAAAACTCATAAATCATAGTTCTTGTATTCCAAATATGCTTTGGAATACTTTGTCACTTTTCAATATTTAGACCCTTCAAATGATCTAACCTAAACTTTGAATCTCACATTAGCCACTCTCTAGATTTTATGATCTCACATCACCTAGATTTCAATTGGATAAAGCTAACTTGAACAACATATTAGTTTTATAATGCAATCCACATAAAAATATTTATTATTATCTTTGATTTAATAACTAGATCCAATATACCTTTAGTTTATGACATACACTTTATCACATTTACACTTTTCATATTGATATTTACTTTGAGTAATAAAGGAATTTTTATTATTATCTTTGATTTAATAACTAGATCCAATATTCCTTTAGTTTATGACATACACACTTTATCACATTTACACTTTTCATATTGATATTTACTTTGAGTAATAAAGGACATGTAGTTTTGATTCAAAACTAAGTGAATTACTTTCTTTTAATTTTGACTCTAAGAATCTAAATCATTTCAAATCTAGGTATCATCATCTTATTTAACTGATAAAAAATCCTCTACTCTAATTGTACCTAGATATATGATAAAATTACATTGGAATTAAAATTATAATAAAAATTAAATTTGAAGTCAAACTAATAAGTAAACCTTTTACCTTCAAAACTTGTTAAACCTAATTTTATAACTTACCAATGATGTTTTTATCTTAGATATTTGAATTATTTGTTTTGAGATGAATGGCTATGTCTAAGTTAAGATTAGATTATGACACATAGATTTGATTGAGTTTGGTAAATTTAATTTTATATTTATGTTTATAAATATTAAATTAAATCATAAGTTTGAAAGTGATACATATGTTTTTATTTAATGATGTAAAATAAGGAAATAAAAAATTTAGTATATTTTATGTTTGTGTTTAAAAAATAAATAAATAAAACATAATTTGCAATAGAATTAATATTATAATTACTCCCCATACAATATTAAAAAATAAAGTTAAGTGGGACACAAACTTTTATATACTAATTTTTATTTTTTCTTCAACTTCCTTAATGTATTCATAACTTAATTGAGTTTAAATACATGGATTTTTTTTCATTTTGATATATATATATTTTCAATGTTACATGTATGAAAAAAGATAATTTCTTCAATGGAATGTAGCTTTTTTATATTAACAATTTATTTAAAAAAGTAAAAATCACGTCCACATGAATATATGTTTGACAAAATCTTTAAATTTATTTGTAATGATAATAATCTAAAATAAAACATAACTTTAAATTTTCACCCATAATTTAATAATATTTGATTAAAAAATTGACATATTATTTTTTTAATATTGTAGCTGAAAAATTTAAAACTAAAATTTTAAATAATTAATATTAATACATAACCAATTATTCCAAATAATAATTTAAACATAAATATAATAATCTTTAAAATTTTAAATAACAAAATAAAATTTAAAAGACATACTTACAACAACACAAGCACAAAAAACTAGAAGGTTAAACCATAATTTATAAAATCAAAAGTAAAAATAAAAATAAAAATTGTTTAATCATGAAAATTCCTTTATTAAAACTTAGGTGTGTTATCATAATTAGCCATAACAACCCTAACATCTCATTGCTATTCATAATTCTATAATAATTTATAAGAGATTTGATTTAAGCTTATTTGATAACTTGTGCTTTATATTCCTTGTAAAGAAGCAATTGCATTCAATTTTAACAACCCTAACATCTCATTGCTATTCATAATTCTATAATAATTTATAAGAGATTTGATTTAAGCCATTTGATAACTTGTGCTTTATATTCCTTGTAAAGAAGCAATTGCATTCAATTATTTCTAATGCTAAATTTAATCTTTACCTCACTATTCACAAACAAATTAACATGCATACATTTGAAAACCTAATGAAGGTAATGACTCTTCCTCGTTCTATTAGCAATGTACAAAAACATGTTTAGTTAGCATTAACAAATCTACACATTCATTGTCCATCTATACATTCATTTTTATATAACCTATTTGAGTCACCTAAAGTGGGTTAAGGAAATTCTAAATAACCTAGATAGTAGGTTGGTTAGATTTATTTTCTTTTAATTATAATTATTATAATTTAGATTAATTTAATTTTGAAATTTTTATTATTTTGATTATTTTAGACATTCTTCAATTTAATGGTGGGAAGACAAATTTATATCACGTAAAAATAAGGTACTATTACTTTTTGAGATGGAGGAACTCATTTCACCGAATGGCTTCATAATTGAAGTGTGTGATGTTTGAATAGAGAAATAAATCTCCCAACCATAAAGATTTTGACTCACATTAAATCACTTTGATTTTGTGTGTAGATAGAACATAATTTAAAAATAAATTGAAATAATTTTATAATGACATTCAAATATCTACACCTCGAAATCCAATTGTCTTACCTACAACAATAGATTAATTACATTTTCAGCAAGTAGAAAAGCTAAATATCTTTAACCCTCATTATTTTACTTTAGCAATTATTATTTTAATACATTTATTTAAACTTACTTACTGTAATACCCCCATGTTACTAATACTTGTATTATTAATTGTTACTAATACTTGATTCTAGTTTCTAATGGTGATTATTTCACCATCTTGGGTGTGAGGATGCCTCCTATATTTGGGAATCTTATTTCCTTTTGTTTACCGGCTTCCGGGAGTAAGCCGATTTTATGGGAGGGAGGATGTAGTACCCCTCCTCTTACTAGTTGGATTTATTATTTTTCTATGCGTTCGTTTGCTACTTGTGGCTATGATGGTACTGTTTTTGTGTGAGTTGGATAGTTAGACATTTGATGATGTTGTTATTCCATTAGTAGACTGTTGGTGATTATGTTTATACACTTGAGGATTTGATTATTGCATATGACATTGTGGTTGGTTAGATGTTAGTTGATTTTCAGAATTATATTATGATGCAATGATTTAATGAATTATGTTATGTGATGATTGTTAGTTAGAAATATTAATTGATTGGTTATAGTATAATTGTTAGAATAGGTGTGATGAAGGACAACATAGCATCACTCGTTTGCGAGTGCCCTGTTATGTTGCGATTCCTTCTCACAATGCAGTGCTTTAATTTAATGCTTCGATTATATATATATATGTATGCACATGTACACAACTTCATCTGTATGCAGGTATTGCAGGTACAAGTCTCGATTCCACCTGCTTCAGTAGGACAGGGCGAGCACCAATAGCCCAATAGTTAAATGTTGAAACAGAGGTGACGATGAAGTCATCCCGTCCCATGATGTCAAGTCGTCTCGTTTGATTGGTATTGTTCATTGTTGTGTAATTGTCGTCATTGTGGTTTGTGTTGTGTGTGTTGTCGTATTTTGATTTATGTGGTATTTTTTAAGTTATGATTACTTAATTGATGTTGATATTTTATAAGTTGTGAATTAGTTAATTAAATGTGGATAATAATTGTGTATTTTAATGTTGATTTATTTGTATGAAAATATCTAAATATTTTATTTAATTTTTATAAAGTCATGTGTTTCAATTAAATGATAATAAAATATTAAATGTGTTTTAATTATTTTAATCAATTATCTGGTGAAGGATAATTATTGGAATAAATTATTTAAATTAAATAGATAATGTGTTGTGCAAGAAAGTGGTAAAAATAGAAATTAAAGCAATAAAATAAATAAAAGAATAAAAAGATTGTGAGAACAAATAGGAATACAAATCTAATTAAAAAGCTTGCTTTTAAAGAATGATTTTCTTTTATTTTTGATTTTTAGAGTTTTTGAGAAGAGAGGGATATTATCTTTTATTTAATTAAGAATTTTTGGAAGTTTACACACATAGAGGATTATTGTTACAGAGGTTGCTCAAGATATTGGCTACGTATTTCTGAATCCTAAAAAAAAAAAAAAAGATTTTTCAAATTTTTTTTTGCTATACTTTGAGAAGAGTTTTAGGAAGGAACTGGAAATCTGTTACTGATGTTGTTTTGGAGAAGTCTTCTGAACAAATGATTGGATTCGAGTTCGAGCAAAAAATTTTGTAAAAGAGATTTTGAAGCCGGAACGAGAAGCTTTGTGTAGAGGCCATTGGATTCAGGCAATCAACATCAAATTTTTGAGAGCGCAGGTCTCCAGGTTCCACCTTCTTTCTTCCTTGTCTATTTTAAATATGTAAAGAAAAGAATACAAATGTGTGTTAGAATCAATCTTGCTTATAAAAGAATTGTGTTTCTGAAATTAAATAAATAGAATATCTGTAACAAACTCTTTGAAGAAACGTTTGATAACAAAGTTCATTTGTTAGAAATCCCCAATTTATCTATGATTGATCATTTGAAAAATGAATAAAGTTTGACTTTATACTCCTTTTTAATTGAATAAATGAATATATATTATACTGTGCTTAAAATTCGAATGAGAACTTATTTTAGTGAAATATATATGTACATATATAATTTTATTATGAAATATTAAATTTGTCTATATTGATTTTTTAAAGTTATTTTGTTTTATTTCACTGTATTCTTGAAAGAAAATTCTTTTCGAAATTTGAAATCATCTCTAGTGCAAACAAATAGAAATAAACTATGTAAAAATTCTGTTTGAATAGTAAAAGGTCAATCATTTTTATTGTATTGACGGAAATATTCCATAATCAAATTTTTTTTATTTTGTCATAAATATCGCACTCTTCGTGGTTTGCACGTAAAATAGTGGTTCTCGTTTAGGATAACATATATATATATATATATATATATTATTTATAAATATATATAATATATTTATATATATATATATATTTTCAATCTTACAATATATATATGCAACTGCGGTAAAAAAAAAGAGAGTTTTAAATGAATCGCATCGTATGTCAAGACTAGAAAAGGACGGGTTTGAAATTTTATTTATTATAATTTTTTTTATATGAAAAACTAATTTTTTTATTTGAGGCCTATTTAATTATTTAAATTTTTGTACATGACGTAATGGCTTGCACTGGCCTCCCTATCACAAGAAAGACTGCTGCGGCCAAAGAGTCCTTATGGATCATATGTAATAACAAATTGCAGGGCCGGGCCGGTACGTACCGAATTCAGTTTAAATTCCCTTGGCTTACGTGTTATTTAATATATGTTTTTTTTAGATTTTGTTTATTTTTTATTTTATATATATATATGTATATGTATATATATGTATATATATATTTATATATATATATATATATATATTTATGTTTTTAAATGTAATTATAATTTTCAAAATATAATTATAATGAATTTTATAAGCAAATTTATAATTAGTTTATGTAATGATTATTTAGTCAAAATGGATTATAATTATTTAATTTTAATGTAATTTATTATATTTTAAGAATGCAGTTTTGTATTGTTTTTGAATGTTCAATTTTGTTTATAAATAAGTAATTTTTTTTATATACACATTTAAAATGAGCACTGTTTAACTATTGTTTTGATTAAACAAACATGATAGACAAGATTTAGCCTGTAGTTGTGATTGTGGGCCTTATTGAGACAACCGTATTGAGTTATTTATTTGGGAATGGAATCAACCTTACTGGTACAACCTTGCAAAATGTGATGTGAGTTTTACTGTTATGTTATATTTTCTTTATCACTTTGTGTTGTCTATGTGGGCACTTTGTTGTGTTTTGAACCTCAGTTGGTTATTGTAAATCTTGGTCTTCTCGAGAGGCATGTTTTATATCCTTTGATGTTTACCCTTGTATCTTTGTGATTGGATCATTACGCGATTTTGAGTTTTATTATTTGGAATGGTTGTACGTGGTTGTAGTTGTGATTACGATTTATCGCGAGATGGATTTGCCTCGTATGTCTTGATTCTGAGTTTTATGCTTTAAATGTTATCCTCATTTTGGTTATGTTTTTGGAGTTGAAACTTATTGGCATTCTAGTTGGAAGGGTTGAACAGCGTTGTAAGATCTTTTGGTTATGAGTGATGCGATAGGGTTAATGCCTCGCATGGTTCTTGTTTTGGTATTTTGTTCTTTATGTTATAGTTCAACCCTTGCCTGTTTTGAGATATGTTAAGGGTCATAGGGAGAGTGGCTCTTCATGGGCGCCGACGCCTCAGAAGGAGGAAGTGCTCAGGGGAACCCACGTAAGAGTATTTAAACAAGTGATAACCTAAAAATAGAATTTAGGGGGATGGGTAGTAAAACACACAAGATAATTAAAATTGGATTCCTCGTCTATGCATTAGGGCTACCGTAGACTACTGATAGACTGAGTAGTCTGTGGTTAGCAAAGTCATAGTCTTGTCTTCATGAGAGAATATCGGCTCCGCATTAGCTACCCTATGGTGCCGGTGCCTCAGTTAGGAGGAAGGGCCAGGGGATCCATAGATGGGTGCCGGCGCCTCAGTTGGAGGAAGTGCCAGGGGATCCCATGAGAGCTAAGCAATGACACTTCCACTCTGGTCCTTGTTCTGTTTTGTCAATTCTAGATATTATATTTATGCTGCTGGTGGGCTAGGAATCCATAGATGCGCCGCCTTGGAGGAAGTGCTAGGATCCCATGAGAGTTATGTGATGATCTCCCACTTTGACACCCGCCCCGACTTGTTTCTTGCTGCTCTGGAATGGCAAAATGAATTGGTTGGATTTAGAGCTGCCATGAATCGCGGTTCTTTTATTGGTTCTTTTACTCTATTTGGAAATGTATTTTGGATGTCGTTGTGGTTCTTCCGATAATGTATCTTTATGATGCTTTTGATTCTTGTGAATTTGTCTCATGATTGCTAATTGGTGATACTTCATGTTATTGTGATGAGTTTCTTAGTTTTAACTTGTTATGTGATTTGTGAACGTTGATGGTTGTTCATTGTATGCTTGAGTTGTACTTGTTTGTACCATATTGTTGTTGAGTCGGTTTGACATTCATGGTTGGGTTCACTTCCTCGTCACCTCTGAGCACGAGGGGTGAGTTACTTGTAATTTACATGGTTGGGTGGAACGTTTTTCCACACCCATTGCCCCCATCAGCATCTTGGCTTCTCAGTATTCCCACAGTGGGAGTTGTACCTACGTTCACCTTGTATTTCATATTTCATGGTTCTTGGATCAATCCCCATGTTGGGAAATTCAATGTAATTCATTTATCAAAAGATTGTAATGTAATACTATAACAATGATGTAATAGTTAGGATCATTTGTAACTCTATTAAGAGATTTATCATGGATGTAATTATGCGATGTTTATTATTCTCGCATCATGGTTATTGGATGTATCCTTATCCTTGGTTATTATTATAGATGATATTGTTGCAATCTTTATTTTTATTTCCTTTAGTTGTTGCAATGTAACCGCGATTCCCTGCAGAAATATGTTAATGCTATGTAAATATACCATGTGGGTATGTTTTAATGTTAATGCATGTTTAATTTAATTGTTTTAAAAAAAAAAAAAAATATTTGCATTGTGTGTGTTCCTCTGGTTTTTGAGGGCTTACACTTACCAATTTTATGGTGATTGAGGTGTAAATGTACTATTGACTATTTGACCATTGAAGTGTGTGATGTTTAAATAGAATGGTCAAATTCCCTCAACAACAAAGTGACTCACATTAAATCATTTCTTTGTGGTTTGTTCTAACTTGACATTAAAAAAATGTGTAACGCCCGTCGTGCAAACCCCAAAGGACAAAACAACACACACATTTTTTTTTTAATAATACAAAGTAAACACATAATTATGAACCATCAAAACATAATTACATTACACACTAATATCATAACGCCAAGTCCTCTGGGGCACGCGAGGTCACATCGCATAAACAAACTCATAACGAAAGATTACAAATAAAGCTAAATAACTTAATAAATCTTACATCCATCATAACCATTACAATATCCATTTTCAAAAGATAACATACATATATCCATAAGCATGAGTGTAATTACATCACGTGGTACAACCATATTAAATCCCATAAAATGAATGGTTACAAAGGTGCATAATTAATACATCATCGTTTAATACACTACATGTTATCAATAAATGAATACAATGAAATCTCCCATACACGTGGGATAAATACATAGTACAAATAATGTCTGAATTACAAAATGAATATCAGGTACAAGCTCCAACTGAAGAATGTTGTGAAGAACAAACATTGATGGGGAACCCAACGGGTGCGGAGCACGTTCCACCCAACCACGTGGGTTTTAGAGAAAACCCACCCCCCATGCTCAGAGGTGACAAGGAAGTAATCACGACCATGAATGCCATAAGACTAACTCAAATAAAGAATAACATGGTGCAATAAATCCAAAAGCAACATCAAAGAATACATGGATCATAAACGACAACAACAAGGATCCACTCAATATAACCAAAGATCCATAAAACACATCACAAATAAACCAAGGCAATAACCATTAACCACATGCCAAGTAAACCAAAGAGACAATCATAATACACTTCCAAATAAATCCGAAAAAATAATCATAACACACTTCTAGATGAATCTAAAACAACAATCAGAACACACTTCCAAATGAATCTGAAACAACAATCAGAACACACTTCCAGAGGCAACCAAGAAAGCAAAGCACAAGGGCATCAAGTGGAGAGTGTCATTACATAGCTTACATGGGTTATCCTAGCCCTTCCTCCAACTTGAGGTGCCGACCTCCATCTATGGTTATCCTGGCCCTTCCTCCTACTTGAGGCGTCGACCCCATAGGGTGACTCATGTAGAGCCGTTAACCTCTCCTAAGGACGAGGTTACGACTTTGCCGACCACGGCCTTCTCAGTCTACCATTAGTTTGTGATAGCCCTAATGGCTAGATGAGGTATCCAAGATTATCTTATATGTTTTTACTACCCATCCCCCTAAGTTCTATTATAAGGCTTTCACTTGTTAATCTACTCATACGTGGGTTATCCTGAGCCCTTCCTCCTTTTGAGGCGCTGACCCCCACAAAGAGCCACTCTCCTTGAGTCCCCAAAACAAAGTCAAAATCAAGGGTTGTACCATAAAGAACAAAACATTAAATATCAACCAATGACATGTGATGCATTACCCATCTTGCTAAAATACATAATTAGAGTCTCAACAAAATCCCATACAACCCTTTCAAAATAAAGATTCCAATAACTGGCAATATCAAGAGTACAAAAAATGAGGATAAACACCTAATGATAAAGTCACGCCTCTGGAAATCTAAGGATCACAACATTCATAAACGGGTCCACAAATACAACAAGGTTCCCACATCGAAAGAAAAACCAAAACCATAATCCAAAGAAACTCACAGGATTTTAAACTCAGAATAACATAACAATTTTATGCAACATTAAACAATTTGTTTATTCCATTTACTAACCTTCATTTCCCTTAGAATAATTTTGAATTACAAATCAAAGAGTACTATGACAAATATAAATAATTTTTCCCTTTTTCAAATAACCAATACCATTAAAATTCCTAATTTCACATTCATAAGCACAAGAATTAAGTATATATTTTACAATCATTTATATAAATATTTATATATATTTATAAATATATACAATATTTATACATATAATATTCTGTTATAATTATGCAATTAATATACAGATATATATACATACATACATATATATAGATTAAATTAAAATTAATTAAAAAAAATGAATAATAAAAAAAAAGACTTTTACATTATAAGGGGGAAACCCCATATGAATAATGCTGTGTGCAGTCCAAGGACTTCCGTGTTAAGCAGTCCTTTGGACTATTGCAGTTTTTAAGGGAAGGCTGGGGGTGGGTACATACAGGCCGACCCACTTCAATGTACATATATCAATGTCGTCCTTCATGGATTCGGCCCCATCAAATTACAATCACGGATAATTTAAAATATATATACATACATATATATATATATATATATTTATAGATAAAATTTATTTGAAAGGAAAACATTTTCATGTACATATGAGCACTGTATATTTGTATATATACATATATTATGTATATATATCAAATCAAGTAAAAAAAAATATTTTCTACAATAAATCAGTGTGTAAATATACTCAACATATATATATATGTGTGTGTGTATACATTTAAAAAAAAATGTGTGTATATATATATATATAGACATCTCCAGAAATCCATTTATTTTAAAAGGAGGATTGATTTTTCTTTTTTAGCAGAATAATAAAGATGTTGAACATTTACAAACAAAAATTCAAAAGCATTTCTTTTGTTTGTTTGCAACCCAGAAAATTTCTAAAACCCCATAAGAATTCCTTTCTTTCACAGAAAACATACTTATTTTATTTTTTTATTTTTCTTTTAAATCAAAAAACTAAAGAATAAGAAAATGGAACTTGGAGTCCCGCGCTGTTGAAAATTTGATGAAGTTTTGCTTGATTCCAATGGCCTTTTTGAAGAGCTCTCGTTCCTTCCTTCAAAATTTATTCTCCCGATTTCCTTGCTCCAATTTTCTAATCTAACATTTTCTTCAAAAGAACCTCTCTTACAGAACAATGGAAAGCTAAAATAATTTACTACAAAAGAAGAACAAGGGAAAATCCCATTTCCAAAACTCAATATTTTCTGTAACTTCTGTCAATTTCCCGTCAATGAAAAATCTCACAAATTTGCTATTAAGTAAAAATATATCTTCTTCTTTTTCAAAAACTCTAAAAATCCAAATTAAAAGAAGTTTTCTAATTTTTGTAGTACCCCTCCATTTATGCTTATGATTTCTGTTAGCATGTTTTTACATTGATAGATTTTGGTACTTTGTTTTGTATATTTAGATCGCTGACATTAGAGCGATGGTGGATTTAATTGGTGATATGGTGAAACATTGTATGGTGATAATTAATTTCTGACATGCTTTGTAATAGCGTAGATATTTCCTTCAGATGTTATTGGTATATATATGTTTATGGTAGATTAACTGTTACTTAATTTGTCAGTTTGATGTGACGTGTATTGGTGTGGAGAACAGAGTTGCATCACTCACTTGCAAGTGCCCTGTGATTTATGTGATTTTCTCCACATGGTGTGCTTGTATAATGGATTATGTATATATGCATGTTATTTGCTTGATTGTAGGATTGTAGGTACATGACACCGACTCCACCTGGTTACTCAGGTCTGAGCGTGTCAAGAGTCAACGAAAATGTTGATTGGGAGGTAGTAACATGGTTTATCCTAGTCTAGTCTTAAACCCAGTCATAGTATATCATCAGTTTTAGTTTGGAGTCTTTTGTGGTCTTCTTTGTGTTTGATTGGATCAATTTTTTTGAAAGGAAATTTTTTGTCAATTTAATGATAGTTTGTTATTCTTTAATTTATTGTATATTTAAATTAATTTTAAATGTTGTAAATAAATTTTTACATTTTATTTAATTAATTAATTAGTTTGTTTGGTTAAGTAATTTGATCACTAAGATTAAAATTATTTAATTAAATAAATTAATTAATTAAATAAATTAATTAATTAAATTAAAGTTGCTTTAATTGTGTGAATAGATTTAAATTTTCAATTAATTGTTATGTGGGTAATGGTATTTTAATTGTTAGATAAATGAATTAAATGAGGGAAAAGGGAAATTGTATTTTGAAATTTGAAAATTTTAAATTATTTAAAAACATGCAAATCTTGAAAAGAAAGAGAGAGGAAGAAAAGATTTATAGGAAGAAGTTGTTAGATGATGGCCCTTTCTTCTCGACATGTGTGCTAGTGAATTTATTGCTTCTTGTTGATTTTTCTTGGATGTTATTTAGGTTGAGGAAAAAATAGAAGATATCTTTTTCTTCCACGGAAATGAAAAAAATAGTGTTCTGTTAAAAATTGCGAGGAAAAAAATTGTGATTGCCTTTGTAGATTGTTGTATATTTTTGGAAGATCTCTGGTTGAGATTTTGGCATATTTTGGGATTTTGTGTTCAGGAAGGGCTTTGGAAGCTACAGGCAAAGCTACTCTTCACTAGCCAAGTTTTATTTTCAAGCTTCAGGAGTACAGGTATTTTCCTGTGTATTTTAATTTGTCTACTTTGGAAAAGATTGCCTGTGTAAATGAATTTATAAATTACTTGTAGAAGAAATTTTTGTTAAAACCCTTGTTCTTCTCGATAAATTGTTTGCCAGAAATCTTTCTGTAGAAACTTGTTGATATTTGTGAGAATTTCAAGAAAACAAGGATAGATAAAACAATAGAAGAAATTCAAAAGGAAACAGATGTATGCTCTATAGATTTGTAAAATAGTATTCCTCTAACAATTGGTGAAAAGAAGCCTCTGAAAGATCTTACCGGAAAAGAATATTTAGAGTATTTGAGTATTTTAAATTATGGAGGAAATTGTTTATTATTAAAATGGAATTGAAAACCCATTGAGGTTGAATTGGAATTTTATGAGGAAATAATTCTGTACAATGATAATTTTCTCAATTTCCTGTAGCAAATTTTGTAGAAATTAGTTGCTTATCTAAATGATTTTAATTATTAAATAAAATTACATATATATTAATATATGTATATGTATATTTGAAAGATATACATATACATAAATCAATATATATATATATATATATATATATAATCTTTTAGATTAACAAATTTTTCTAAAGAAATTCTTTATTTTCTTGAATTTCTGTACGTGAATTTTCGTACAAGAACGCGGAAGAAATTCCAAAATTTTATAGAAAAAAAAATTTAATAAATTTTTGTATCCTACTATGGGAAGGGTCGGGGCTACCCCACGGCCGACCCCCATAGGGGAGCCGGCTGTGAGGGTAGCGCCTAGCGCTACCTTCACAGGCAGCGCCGGCGCCGCCTGCACAGCCACGCCCTCCCATGGAGGGTTCGGCTGTGTGAGCAGCCGGGCCCTACCCTTTTTATTTGTTATAGTTTTAAATTGTTTTAATTTTGTTTTTAAAATATAATTATAATAAAATATATATGTTTCATATATAATATATATATTATTAAATATATGTTATATATGTAATGTATATATATATTATAATATATAAGTTTATAATTTGTGTATAATGAAATGAGTGAATATAAGTTAAATTTGGAAAATTTAGGAATATTTATTTATATATATATTTAAATAAATGTTTAATTATCATGATTTAATGTGCATATATTTAGATGAATGTTATATTGCTAAATAGTGTATGGAAAGTATAAAAGGACATTTTATAATGAAATATATTAAGTAGAGAAATTGTGAAAATGTTATCATAATACATGATTATAGAATTGAGTAAATTATAGATTTGATTTTCATATTGAATGGAAGATAAATTAAATCCTAGATGATTAATTTTGTACATCATATTTTGATTGACTGGATTTAGTAAATCCTAATGTAGATTCCCAATGTTTCGATTTGCTTTAAATTGTGTTTCTTTTTATTGGGAAAATTGGGAATGTTTTAGATGTACAAGTCTTCCAGATAAGTTGTATAATGTGGGAATTGTTATTGTTTAAATGGAATCCTTGTGTTGACTAAGGTTGTGTACATGGTTTTGCACGGTGTTTAGGCACCTAGTTTTATGAACATAGATTTGATGTTCGTTATGAAATGTGTAGAAATATATGTTGAATTCTTGTGCACCTTGTTTACCTTAGTTAGAGAACTTAGAATTCTTTTGTTATTTTTAGGGGAGTGGCTCTGTGTGAGGGCTGGCACACAAAGTGGTGCCAGGGTAACTTACGTAGAGTTAGTAAATCAGTGAAAACTAAAATAAAACATTAGATAGATTAAAATATTTAATTAGATTAATAAGCCTCGCTTATAGACTCAAGGGCTAATTCAGTCTTGAGTATAAGTTGAGAAGGCCTGGAATGGCAAATCGATATCTTGTTACTTTAAAAGATATACGATTCTGCAATAGTATGCATGTGGGGCCAGGTTTTGTAAGAGGTTACCAGGGTAAACCAAGTTGGAGGCTGGAACCTAGGAAGAAACACCAAGGTAACCTATGCAACATTGTGATGACACTCCACCTAAAATAACAATTTACCTTGTGAGCTTAGTATATTTGATTATCATAAATCTGGAAGCAATGTAACCATCAGTTAAGTATGTACTTGTGTCTAGGGTTAGTAGATTATGACTAGGGAACCATATTACTATCTCCTAGCACGGGGGGTGGACCTACAGGTACCACATGGTTGGGTGGAACGTGCACCTTACTCCGTTGGGTCCCCAATTTATGATCATGGCAATGAGAGCTTCATGGATGGAGAGCTCGTACTTGAATATATATGTAATATATTTATTACATAATTGGAAATTTTGTATTTGAAACATCCCTCGATTGTTATGAGGTGAACATTTAAAATATGTAGTTGTAAACTATTATGTGATCTACCTCATTTGAAGAATGAGTATTGTAATGTTATTTCAAATGCAATGTAAGTCTTATTTGTACTTTATGCTATCATGAATGGAATTCAAATGTTGTGCAATGTTTACTTTTGAGTTTATGTTAATTAAATACTTGCAATTATACTAAATACTAAAATTAGGTCTATGGAATCTCTCAGAGTAGTGTGTGATCCACGTAACTTAGAGAATGTACAACTAATTAAGTTAATATTATTATTACAAAAAGAATTCATTTCACTTAGAACAATTTACAACATTAGTTAGGATACAAAGGCCGGGCATTCTGATTTATTCTTGGCTTTTTCGGTAACCTCAAGCACTGTTGGTCCTTTTCATCTTTTCTTTCTTTTCTTGATTTTTTTCTATTTAACAACACTTTTTTTTTAATTTGATTTTGCAAGCTTTACTTGTAATTCACACAATTCAATATCTTTAATTAATTTATTTCATAATTATCCTCAACATGCTTATTTAATTAAATTATCAAAATACTAATTTTAAATAATTTAATTTACACTTTTAAATAAATCACATGACTTTTAATATAAGACTTTTATATTTTAATACAAATTATTCCAACACTATTATAAACATTTATTAACATCATTTAATTATATAAATAACATCATACCAAATACCAATGTAAAATAAATACCAAAGTACACTCACACAAACCATTATAATAAATTGCAAAAATGACAAAAGACAAAGACGCACAATACCACTCAATCAGGACGGTTTGACAAACATGGGACGGGGTGACTTCCTTGTCATCTCTATTTCAACATCATGCCCGTTGGGTTAAATTGATGCTCGCCCTGTCCTGCCGAAGCAGGTGGAATCGAGACTTTGTACCTGCAATTCCTGCATACAAACAAGGTCGTGTACATATATATATATAATCAAAACATCATATCATGAGAAGGAATTGCAGCGTAGCAGGGCACTCATAAAGGAGTGGTGCTACACTGTCCTCTCACCAAAGCTATACTAACAAATACAACATTAGATATAAAGTAACATTGCTAAACTAACTGATCACATCATAAAATAATTACTAAACCATTGCATTACAATGTATTACTGAAATCAAATTAAACATCACCAACCCAAATGTAACCATAATGTCATATCAAATATCCATGTCATCAAATGAAGTAGCATAAACCTCAATCAATTTAAACTATCCAATCCACCAATCCAAACAATAAGTAATAACTATCACAGTCTCAAGTATCAAGCAAAAAGCATAGAAAGATAACAAGTCCAAACAACAATATGAGGGGTATTACAAAATGCATATACCAAATTTTGTGCATATATTTAATATCTAACAATAAAAGATATTTTAAAATTAAATTGTAATAATTCTTATAATAACAAATTTCAACAAATGAAATCCAATTATTTGACTATATCTATAACAAAATATGGCATCACACACATTCATGACCAACAATTCATTAGGGAAAATTAGGGTGAACAATTCACCATAGAAAATTCACCCCCATGACAAATTCACCTAAAAAAAATTTACCACCAACAATTCACCTTAATTGCGTTAACATTTTTTCCTAGAACCAACAAAATATATATCACTAATATTATTTTATCAAATAAAATACCTAAATACCTATATTATTTTTATTTTACTTTTATCAATTATAAATTTAAACACATATACTCAATTTAATTAGTAGCACCTAATTTATCAGTTAATTAATCTTCTGTCTATGCTTGCACTACCTAATAAGATTCATTTTATTTAGTTTCTGTTTTATAACACATGAAAATAGATTTAAAACTCTAGTTTTGTACTTTTAAAAAGCAAATTAAAATATTCCTTCCCCGTTCTTAATTGTTTTTTCTTAAAGCAATATCACATATTTGATTAAAAGTGTACAAAAATAAAATACAAATAATTTATTTAAAGAAGTGAAATATCCAGCATATGACTCTCGTTTCAACTCTGAGTTAAAACTAGAACATAGCCCTAAAGCATTTCAACAATTTTCTGCCTTTTGGAAACAGACCAGAAGATAGACCGATTCTACCTTGAGAGAACTGATAAGAGAATAATTTAGAAATCTCCAAGAGAAACATCAAAGTAGATGGATCAGATAATTCACTTCTACAGTGGATTTTTCTTTTCGATTTGTTGTTGGGATACAGAATTCATTTGAACTTCACTGGAATCCTGTGTGCCGGAGTTCTTTGATTCAATGGAATGTTGTGGTGAGGAGTATGGGATTTCATTGGTTTTTTGTTGTCCCGAATGCTCCAATTTGTAGGAATCTTGTGCTGTGCCCCCAGTGGTGGAATCCATCGGAACTTTGTAGTACGGAGTGTCGATTCTTTTTCCAACAAAACTGTCTTCTTGATTCGGGTCTTTTGTAGGTGGCCTGTACTCATAAAATTTGGCGCAGAGAAGATAGATAGAAAAATTTATGGTACTAAGAATAGCAAGCAAGGCGTAGAAAAGATCGGCATGGGTTGCATTAATGTCAAAACCATTAACCCATCCTCTACTCTTTGTATAATGTTGAGTTGCTGCATTCACTACCTTGACGAGCACCGAGCTGAGGAAAAATCCCAGGGACAATGAAACCCAAGTAAAACAAGTTGACAATGATTTCATTCCAGCTGGAGATTGACTGTAGAAAAAATCCAGCAAACCCACCAACGTAAAGAGATCTGCAATCCCAAACACAAAGTATTGAAATGATAAGTAAAACATGCTCATTGCAAGTTTGTGCTCTGCATATTGTTTTCTCTTCACTTCTACTAGCGCAGCTATTGACATGGAAATTATGGACAAAACAAGCCCGACTCCCACTCTTTGCAGATATGTTATTCCTGTTTCAAGCCCTGTGAAACGACGAGCAAATGGAACAAAGAGTCGTTCGTATACTGGAGTTGCGATTAACATGAACACAAATGGAATAATGGGCAGAGAAGAGGGAGGAACTTCAAAATTGCCAAGCTTTCTATTCATAGAGAAACCTTGCTCCACTGAGATGGTCTGTAGCTGAGCCATGCATGTGCTCATTATAATTGTGCATGCAAAGATGGGGACCATTCGGACCAGAATTTTTGTTTCTTCCACCTGTGTCACTGTGCATGGATTTCTACTTTTGGAACTCAAGTGCACAATAGCCGCCTTGTCTAGAAATCTGCAACCAAAAGAAGTCGTTAAAAATTCTACCGTTGTCCACAAGCGTTAAAGACCAAAGATATTTAGAACTGCAGAATAGCAAAGGATAAAGACTATAACATGCTGCCCTTACCTCAAGCTATATGTGTGTGACAAAAAATCCAATTGTAACTTTGGTTCTTTGTTGTGGTGCTCATATAATTCTTCTGCGTTCTCAGGAAGAGAAAGCTTCCGATTGGAAAATGCTGTTGTAAAAACCTGACACATTGAATAGAGAGAGCAATATATAAATCAATTTTTGAGGTGTACGTCTCAAATTATGAACATCTCATATGTTTTTATAAATCAGATAGGCTTCATAAGGTTACAACACAAGTAATCTCATAAATATTTCATGTTCAGTCTAATTTCATTATTATTCGGCCATTTCAAACAGAACAGATTATCTTACGATGAAAAAAATCATTCAAGAATTACGTTTAAAATTTTTAAACATGAGGCGTTGTTTGTAAAGAGTTGGTGTTTTGTGTTAGTTTATGGGCACTAAAGTCTCCGCATAAAGAGCTATGAGAATTATTACAACATCATGTCAACTATTTATAAGTTTAAAACCTTATTGTCATTGGTCTTCAACCCCCCTTAATTCAAAATAAAAAATATGGAATATACAATTCTATGTCGTTAAAATATGTAAAAGGAATATTTAAAAAAATTATAATTATAATTATAATTTATAGTACAAAATAAATATTATAATTATAAAATAAAATAATTTATTTTTTGTTTTGGTTTTGGTTTATTAATATAGGATAATGTCTTAAAGTAATTATATAATCACAAATGATGTATTTTTATGTGTAGTTGAACATGCGTGTCTAGTTTTGTTTGTACTTAATTCAATACCTATTGTTTATCTTATGTTTACATGCATAGATCCTAGTCTAATTAGCTTATCATTTTGATTTTAGTCATTAATTCAATAATCATCTACAATCCACTTTTATTGGACACTATCCAACCTAGTTGTTTGACCCAAATCATGTCTACAAGTAAGAAATTTATTGCATTTATTCTAATAATAAAAAAAAGTCATATATCCACCATATTATTTATTTATTTGAATCAACTATCTAAAAAAATTGAAAGAACAATCATTTGAATCATATCTTATCACACTCATCTTAGTGCATGTGAATCACCTAGAATTAATTATATAATTCATGTGCATATTTGAAAGTTGCTATCAATTAAGATATTTTTAAATACCGTCAACTTGAGAGGAAAAGAAACCCTAAAGATGTGATAGAGATTATTATTGTGTAGCAGCAGGTATTTTCTAAAGGTTCACATGTTAGATGTAAATATTGAGTTCATAGATACGAACAAGTTCACAAGTGCCAACGAGGTTTAAAACAATGAATTTGATCTAGTATAAAGTAAAATAGAATATTTCAAGTTTAAACTGCATATATAACTATCTTATGCATCTCTAGATTTCGAAGTATGAAGATATATTATCTTCTCAGTTGACACATATTCTTTGATCATGAAATGAAGCAATCTTTTCTCATTATTTATTATTTATGACATAATACATATCTTATTATATCACATTATTTTTTCTTCTCAATTTAACAAAATATACATATACTTAAATATTAATAAATTTTCAATATTTTTCCACATCAATATAACACTACAATTTACCACTTTAACCATGTTAAAATATTTCTAAAGTTTATCACTTTAACCATGTGCAATATTATATACGAATTGATAAGTTGTAGTTACAAGTTACAGGGTCCCAAGGTTCATTTATGACCAAAATAATTGCCTAGCAACCAATTTTGTTTAAGCGCTGCTATACAAAAGGAAAATACTGTTTTGACATCCCAGTAGGATTAAAACATTTGTCTGCTGCATAAAATTATCATACGACTCAAATTTTGTGAACTAACATGGTACTGAGAATTGAGATAAATGAAAGCAGTATGATGGTGATCTAACCTGTGCAATACGGAGGAGGGGGCTGTCCCCAAGCACCTTGTAGCGGTAGGTTCTCATACCCATGATAATGCAGATCATACCAACCAAGATGCCTGCAGCAGAGACCAAATATCCTGCTCCATAATCATTTTTAGTGATTTCAAGCCAAACTAAGAATGTCACTCCCACACTCCCTCCTAATACAATGCTGAACAATAACCAGTTAAAATAACTAGACTTGTACTTCCTCTCCGTTGGATCTTTTTCATCGAACTGATCTGCTCCCAGAGTTGACCCTGCAGGTAACAAACCGCCTGTGCCAATTGCAATCAGATATAACCCTACCAACAGTATTGTTGCCCCTCGGCTGCTCAGTTTCTCGTTTGGGCTGCACGCCGCTGGGCTCAGAGAAGGAAAATGGGCTTGTATGGCCAATATTATATATCCCTGGAAAATCCAATTGCAAATCTTGCATAAGAAATAATGAAGTAAACAATGGAAGTTGACGGGTTTGGAATTACAGATGTATATATAATTATAAGCAAATCACATAAATTAAATCATGAATAAAGTTAGTGATAAGATTTTGTCACATAAGAATTTTGAGGTTTCAGGTAAATTCACCATTAACAATTCATTGTGGGAAAATTCACTGTCATGAACTGCTGGTTATGAATTTTTCATGAAATGAATTTGTTACGGTGATGAATTTTCTCACAGTGAATTGTTGATGAGCCGAATTTTGTATGTATCATCTGGGTTTATAAGAGTGGAAAAGAAAAACTAGCTTAAATAGATAAGAGGGTGTCTAGCAAGATTAACCTGAAATTTTTCAAAATAAAACTTCAGCAGTCAGTGGAAACTTAAACACTGGCACCTTATGATTTGGAACTTGAGCGAAACAGAAGTATTGGTTATTCAAGTAGTGTATGTGCATGCCATATCACATTCATTAAGGGGAGTGATCTGAACAATGGAGTGTGTGAGGTTGGATCTTGGAAGGACAGTTTCGACTGTCATTGAGGGTGTGAGCTTGGATCTTGGAAGGACAGTTTCGACTGTCATTGCCAGCTATTTATGGAATAAAACTGGCTTCAAAGTGATGTAAATAATTGTTTTATTTATTTAAGTTTTATTTTAATTTATTTTGAGGTTTTTATATTAAAGATGTTTTGTATTTATTTTTATTTTTATTTCTTAAAGATTTTTATGTTCAGAGGTATAATTGTAATGGTAGTAAGGGTTATAATAACATGAATGTATTATCAAAAGTCTATAAACTTAAATTTGACATGTATTTATATGTCAATTTATTATAAATGATGTATTATTAAATTAAAACAATTTATAAGTGAATTATAGATAAACATTAAAAATGTATTCATATAGAAATAAAAATAAAATAACTCTTAAAGTATTATAAAAAAATATTTATTTTTTAAAACTTGAACATAATTTTATGATTTATTGCTTTATTATTAAAAAATAAAATAACTCTTAAATAAAATTTAAAATAAATAATGATTATATATCTTTTCTTATTTATTGTTTGTCTTTGTATGTATAATAGTTTAGATAGATATCAATAAATAAGATTTATATAAGTATTATAAGGAAAAATATTTACTAATATAATTAACTCAAGAATATTCACTATAAATATATTTATGTTAATTTTATCTTCTCGTTTTATAATATAAGTATGAATTTCAAACATTTTTAACATATTCATATATATGTAATAAATAAAACTCTTTAAAAAAATATGATTTAAATAACTAAAATGAAAATAAAAATTTGTTAAAAAAATGACTATATAAATAGGAAGCAAGAGATGAGGACTTAATGGAGCATGGCTCATGTGGGTGACAACCCTTTCACAAAATGTGTAACCCCCATGGGCTAACATCCTCACCCTTCTAAAACTATTTCCCATCTCAATAAACCACCTTCCATCAAGTTACTTCATGAGGCACATCTTTGTAATATTTGGAAACGGGAAGAAAGAAGTAAAAGAATATATAAAAGAATGAAATTAGAGATCTGGTTCATCATACCTTTTTTAAGGATGATTTTTGTGTGATGGAAGTTTTATATATATATTTCTATGATGATGTACTTATAATTTGAGATTAGGTTTTTTTATTTAATATTAATATTATGTTTATCATTAAATATTATTTATTTGATGTATAAATAAATTTTACATTTAAATTAGTTTTTATTTATATTTGCATTGTCATGATATGAGATTTTTTGGTGATGTTGTAGAACATCTTTTAACATATCAAGATTATCAAAAGTAGATAGAAATATTTTAGATTAAATAACAATAAACAATATTATAATTAGAAATCAAACATCACTAGTTGTCCTATTATCAACATTCAAACCATGGAGTCATTTATAAAAATAATACAGCTAATAAGTTTATGTTTGCTAATAATCTATGGTGATGGTGGTCTTTACTATGTAATGATGATTATAATTATGTTTTAATGTAAACTCAATAGTTATATATGATGATTGACTAAGTCTTAAGGTTGCTTTTTCTTTTATAAATATTTTATTTGAAGGAAAACATTTTGTCTTGTAGGAAAGAGATTTTTTTTTCTAATGTTTCTTTAGAAATTTAGATGAAAGGGATTATTTTTTATTCATACATGGTTTAAACTAGAACCATTCTCAGTATTCTTCATGAACTGTGGAAAAATTATACCTACAATTTCTTAGTTATATCATTTTTTTCTTCTCTTTTCATATTTTTAATATATTTATCACCAATCAATTAACCATTCAAATATTATAATTAATGTGAGATCATTTTTTTGATTATATATAGAATATTTTTTAGTTATAGAATTAATTTAAAAATGTAATTTTTTTTATGTTTGTTCATTTAAAAGAAAATTCTTTTTCAAAATATTTATAAGTACAAAATCCTTCTAGAATTATTGGTCATATTAGAAGAGAAAAGAGGTTAAAAAGTAAAACTCTTTAATTTAATCCTTTAACTATTATGTTAATAGAAGATAAATTTCTATTATAACTATCTCAATTAACATAAAAATCATTTATATCAAAATGTGTATATTATCATTAAATTTCAATATATAATCTTTGATATTACTTATCTTCACAATAGATCACTAAATAATTCTAAATATAAGTCAACTTTACAATTTAAAAATCCAACAACATATCAATTGCATAAGTTTATTATGTTGGTTAAAATTAAAATAATTACTCTCAAAAAGAGAACTCAATATGAAATAAATAAAAACATATTAAAAAAATAAAACACTCTATACAAGAAAAGAAAGTAAAGAATCAAATATTTTTTCTACATTTCCACTAAAAAAAAACAAAAAAAAACCATAATGATTATATTTTATTAAAAATATTTTACTACACTTACCTTATCTAATTAATCATTGCACTTTATACAAAAAAAGAAAGCAAAGAATAAAAAAACCATAATTATTATATTTTCCAAATTAAAATAATATTATTATATTTTATAAAAAATTATTTTACTACACTTACTTTATCTAATTAATCATTGCACTTTATACAAAGAAAGCAAATAATCGCAATTACATTCTACTATACTTAATGTCAAATACTAAACTCTATCCATACAAATTCGAAATTAAAAAACCATGGACGTACCCATTGCACACCAAGATGCAATTGCTAATTTTTAATTTAATTAAAAATATATTATTATAACTTAGAAAGAAAATGTCTCTCTATGAATAGACCACCCACCACCTTCCTAACATAGCTACTTCTTGCACGGCTTCTTTGAAATGAAGTAATGAGAATATATCGAAATTTAACGTACCTAAAATTTAAGCTGTATCCAATTTATAAAAACCATACATACCATGGAGGCTATGGCGGCCGAGATGATTAAGGTGCGCAATCTGGTGAAGTATGTATCAGAGATAAAAGCACCTACTAAACAAAGCAGGTAGGCTGTTCCCATGAAATTTGTCATTGTTGTAGCAGATTTGGGAATGTCAAAACACATACGCATGATCAGATATGAGCTGAGATTGCATGCAAGAGAAACAAATGCCATGTTCTGGAAACCCATCATAACTGCACAACCACAGCTCAAAAATCAGTAAATGAAAGGATCATCTCCTATAATATATCTATTCTTGAGAACGATGAGTATACCAAAAGTGAACATTGCTGCACTGAATCCGCCATGTTTGTCCCTGCGAGCGGCTTCTCCCTTCCAATTCACAAAACCTTGCACTGTATCGACCTCCCCCTTCTCTAACTCCATAGCCAAGGGAATTTCTGCGTGAGAAACAAGATTCTCAAGTTTAGAGAACCTAAGCAGGCAATCTGATATTCTTTGATTGACGAGAAGACTTAAAAAGGATATACCCATGGAGAGCGACAAATCTGAACGTTGGGATTTACAGATTCGGGACAAATGAAAACTGGAAATAGATTTTCTTCTTAATAAAAAAATATAGCCTTGTTGCTGTTTGATCCATATGCAGTCGTCGTTATCTTGGTGTCTTTGTGATGTAGATAATATCTAGGAAGAGCACCATTGTTAATAGCGCTAGAAGATGATGTGCTTGTGTTTTTTCTGATGATGAATCCACAGTGGTGGAATATCAGAATCAAGAACAGAGTCTTAGATGCTTTTGATAAATTTGTGTAGAATTTTTTTAATGAGTACTTCTTTCTATTCCCAGAGTCTCAGATGCTTTTTGTAAATTTGTGTAGATTTTTTTTTAATGAATACTTCTTTATATTCCCATAGTCTTAGATGCTTTTGGTAAATTTGTGTAGAATTTTTTTTTATGAATAATTCTTTATATTTTTATTTATGATTATTTTTGTCTTATAGTCATTTGACTTTAAAGTGTATTGTCATTTCGCATAATATTATAATTGTTTGGTTGTTCTTTATTTTAATTTTCATTGTGGTTATTGTTATTTGAAAATATTTATGTATTGATTTATTGATTAATTACTTTTATTTTGTCAAAAAATATTTATTGAATATGGTATATAAAAATTAAATTACGTTCACATATATGTTTTTTAAAATGAACTATAAAATTAGTATAGATATCTTAAATACATCTACTTAAAAAAAGATCAGTTTGAGTTATTTTATTTAATATACATGAAGATATTTTTTTTTAATTTTTAATTAAGAATTATTTTATTTTATCTACACTATTTATTTTATTTTATTTGAAGCATATAAATATATGATCCAAAAATTATATAAATAATCATATTTTTTTAAATAAAAAATTAGTTCATTTATATAAAAAGTTAAAAAAAAAATCATATCTACAAAAGCCATTTTAGAAACCATAAACATACTTGACTATCCTACAGTTGAGTTCATTTGTAAGAACATCTGGAACGACATTGTCTTCCACAACCTTATTTTGTCCCACACATAAGGTAAAATATATTAAGGTTTTGAGAAAGAAAGAAAGAAACCCGAGGAAATATTGCAACGTTTTTACTTGGGCAACATTTAGTATACTCTCTCTAGTGGAGTGTTTTATTACTTACTAACTCTGCATATTATGTCTCCTATTGTGGTGGAGACCTCTCCTTTTGAGGTGGAGTCCTCTCCTATTGAGGCGGAGTTGGGTTCTGAGAGTGCAGTGGGTTGCTTATGGCTCCTCAACAATTTTTCTTCCTTGCAGATCCTATTGAGATGGAGGCCACTCCTATGGGGGTGGAGTTTGGGTCTGCTGGTGAGTTGTTGTTGCTCTAGTAAGAGTACCCTTGGTGACTTATCCTCTAGGGGTGGAGTGGCAAGTCAGGCATTGGGGGTCTTCTGCTTCAAAATCTCTATTGTTTTGGATTAGAATTTTGGTTCTCTAAGCAACAGGGTTGTTGTGGGTTGGCTAGCTTAGGGAGTGTTTTTGGGCTCAACTCTTTTAAATATGTTATTTTACTCCAGTGGTTTGGTTCCAAGTCCCATTAGTACTTGCTAGAATTGGTTCAAAGTTTGGGTTGTCATGTCCACTCTTGGGGTGGTTATTATGGATAATTGCTATTTTGCAGCTTTGTGGGTGGTCTATTGGGTGAGAGGCCTACTGTAATTTGGTTTGTTTGGGTTCTAAGTCCATTAAAAACCTACTTGTTATGGTCTGAGTTTGGCTGTTATGTCCACCCTTAGGGTGGTTGTTGTTAGTGGTTGCTTTGTTGTAGCTTTGTGAGTAGCCTGTTGGCCTGTCTGTTGGTTGGGTGGACTGTTTCCACTTTGTTGCTTTGTCTATGTTGGTTTTGTTGTCCATTCAGCTTGTTTTGTTTTTTGGCTTGTGTTGCTGGATGTGAGGCCTATTTTTCACTATTGTAAAGGGTTAGGGCCCTTTAACCCTGCTTCTCTTTAGATCAAAAAATTTTAGGGCATATTGTATGGTATCACCTAAACATTTTAATAAGATAAACTTTCTTATAAACTAATTGATTATGTAATAATAATGGGATAAGACAAGTGATAAAAAAATGTAGACTATGGAGATGAGAAATCGTTGCTTATAAAATAACACCATATCAAGGGAAAAAAAAGGTGTATATGAGCTTTGGGGTTTCTTTGTAGCATAGGAAATAGTGATCAAGGCAAGTAAAAAAATTGAGATATTAGTTGGTGGCAGTGATTATTGTGGTTGTCAATTTTTATAACACTTTTAGAGTAGTCATCTCTAGTGTAAAAATAAATTCTAGCTCAGTGTTTCCATGTTTTGCGATGTCATCTAACTCAACCATATAAAAATAAAATAACTAACAATTTACTTTAGTGTGCAATGGATATTCTAAAGAGGTCTTAAAGGTAAATTATTAGGCCATTTACCATATTTTTTTTGTCCTAAGAATACCTCCCCATGTATATGTGCTATCTTTGAATGGTTGGCATGAAATGGCTGATCAAAAGTCTCTCTCTCACTTCTCTATATCACTTACCCCCCTCTCTATATATACCCCTCTTTATATCTCCATCTCTCTAACTCTCTCTCTCTCTCTCTTTTAGTTTTATATCCCTTTATCTCTACCTCTTTCTCTCTATTCCCCCTCTCTCTATGCCTCCCCCTTCTCTCTCTACTATATTCCTTTATCTCCCTCATCTCTTTCCAAATCTCTCTCCTTTCTCTATAGATATCTCGCTTTCTCTATCTTCATATTTCTCTCTTTCTCCCCTTCTATCTCTCTATCTCTCTACCTACCTATCTCTTTTCTCTATCTTCTATTCTATCTCTCTATCTCTTTCTCTTTATCTCTTTCTCTCTCCCTCTCTATTCTTATCTTTGTCTCTATCTTCTATCTCTATCTCTCTTTCTTTCTCTATTTTTCATCTCTCTTTATCACCTCTCCCTCTCTCTTTCTCTCTCTCCCTCCTTTTCTCTCCACTTCTCTATTCCCCTCTCTAGTTCTTTCTCCCTACCTCTTTATCTCACCATATCTCTCTACCTCTATTTATTGCTCTTTCTCTCCTTTTGCATCTCTTTGTTGGAAAAATTAAGGTTTACATTTTATAATAAAGTCAACTTAGAGACTTTGAGTTAGATTTATTAATAGTTACTTTAGAATTATTTTTTGCAATGTTGTTTAGGGAGTTTTGGGGAAGTTACATGAATGTAAAGCTTTATGAGCAATTCAACAATTCATTGTGAATAACTATGTAACTCAATAATATTATTATCATTTTATGTTATTGTTGCACAACATTTATATAATCTTTAATTGCAATCTAATCACTCATTTTAACATGGCATCAAAGCAATAATTTTCTATTCATGTGTATTTAAAAAATGTGACACTGGAATGGAAGATCTATGTGAGGGATAAAAGAGCCTATTCCAAATGTAGTGGTTGATAAAAAAAAGAAAAGAAAATAACTTAGCCAATATTGGATCCTATGCAGTAGATAAGTGAAAATAATTTATGGTGGGTGAGGGAAAATAAGAGGTTGAAATACCATTCTCAGCCATGAACAAAGTTGTGCATAATTAAAATTAGATTTTGTTATCAAGCGAAAGTTTATTTTCCTAAACATAGTCATATACAATTTGGGACAATGTGGAGCCTAGGTGATATGATCTATGCTTATTTATTTATTTTTGGTTTGTATTAAAAATAATATATAATATTTCATCTTGTTAAGCATGGTGTAAGGGTTGTTTGGATATTGGTTCATATGAATTTATAGAAATTTGTCTAGTATTTTAGCATAAGAAGGGTTGTTTAGCTATTGTAAATTCATATTAACAATTTATTATTATTATTAATATTCTATATTATAAATTCATGAAATATGGAAGCATAGACAAGATGTGTGAAGGATTCCTAATTTTGTTGAAGAGAAACTTGATTGTAAATAAGTTTTACCATTGATTTTTTTTCAAGTGTAGGAATTCAAACATTATTGCACTATTTGCAAGCATAATAAAAATAAGGCTATGGTTTGAATACAAAAGGGTATTTAAAAATCAAGCCATAGGAACTATTATTTTCTTTATGCATATGCAATAAGCATATTTGTAGCTTGTAGTTGAGGAAATAATCATAGGCACTATTTTTTACCTAGGCATGAAGAAATTAAGTTTGTCAAAAGGTGTTATATAAGGATAATTTTTTCATACTATAAAAGGTGCATTTTTGGTTGAGCTAAACACCTCTAATCTACATTTAATCATGTCTGCATATTGTGTGTGTACTCTTGCCATCTATGTTATGTACCTAAGAGGACATTCAAAGGTTTGAATATTACATTTGGTATTTAAAGAGTAACAAGGTTAAGTTGGAGGTTGGAAGCATTGGAGACAAGAGGTCTATTAGATCATATCAAGCTAGCTTCTTATTAAGAGTTGATATCTTGCATGAGAAGCATGAGTTTTATATTTCATCTTGAGTTTCTTCATGGAGAAAGGGAGACGTGGTATTTTCTGGTTTTCAAATAATTGAGTTTTTCTTGATCTACAAATTTGGAGAGTGGTACCTATGGATAATTGGTTTTTTCTCAATCTATAGTTTTGTAGGTAAGTCTCAATCCACAAAAGGGAGGTGTGTAACTATGGATAGTGGAATAAGTCTCAATCATAGTTGGTTGGTATTTTGATTGGATGGTGGTTTTCATGTGAATAATTGAGTGTGTCTCAATTCATAAGAAGTGTTTCATACTTGTGAATAATTAAGTATTTCTTGATTCTTTTGTAGTGTTGGATATCAGGATATTTTCTTGAACATGAGTAGTTTGGGGTTTTGAATGAGCATAGTGATATAGTGGAGATGCTTCTACAGATTTCTAGTTGGGTTGTTGTAGCTAGTCCATGTTGTTCTTTCTTTATTTTTTGTTTAATGTAATCCTTAAGTGAGGGTGTTGGAAAAATTTAAGTTTACATATTTTAATGAAGCCACTTTAATGACTTGGAGTTGGATTGAAGTAATAATTATTTTAGAGTTAGTTTTTGCAAGGTAGTTTAGGGAGTTTTTGGGGAAGTTACGAGAATGGAATTTTTTATAAGCATTCAAACAATTCATTGTAAAATCAACCATAACTTAATATTACTTGTATACACCTAAAATGGTCACATCACATAGTGCGGTAATTAATTAAATACTTTTAATATTTCATTAAATCTCTGAATTCCATCTACATTATAAAATAAATTTAAATAATTTATTTATATTGCTCATTATTTCATTTAGATTAAATAAATAAGTTTATTTAATCATCTTTTCATATTCATTTCTTAATTAATTAAATAAACATTACGATTTATTTATATTAATTATCAATAATCTTGGCTTGAATATTTTATTCAAATAAAGATTAAGTATTCTTTTCTTCTAAATTCAATTTTCAATTAAATATTTCAAATATTTAATTAATTCTTTTCTAAAGTCACATTATAATTAAATATTCCAAAATATTTAATTAATTCTTCTAAATTCTATTTGCAAATTAAATATTCTAAATATTTAATTGAGTCTTCTATAGTTCTAAAATTAAATATTTCAAAAATATTTAATTTCTTCAAACTCACATCAAATTAAATAAATTTATTTATTTAATTTGCATTATCTTCAACAACCGTGAAACAAACTGCCAAAACAGAAAATTAAATTTCTCTGTTCCTGTGCAAGCTTGTTCTCGTGGGTTGAAGACAGGTTTCCATTCTTCTCTCCACCCTCCCAACCTCTTCCATTTTCTTCTCAACCTCTCCATCTCTCACCATTCAAACTTGCCAGACAACCTCACAGCCATTGATCCTTGCCAGCCAGGATTTTGCTTGCAAAAAGCTATAAAAAGGACTGTCGAGTCTTTGAAATCATATAGAAGCTTTCAATAGAATAACTATAGCCAATTTACAATAGCATAAGCCTTTTAGCATTCACAGCATTCTCATTTCATAGCATAACATAGTAGTACTTCATATCATGGCATATCTATTTCATATCATAGCATCCTCAATTTACAACCCCTGTGCATAATCCACAGCCCCTGTGCATATTCGTATCAACATTCTCACCTCCACCAACATATAGGATAGAGAAGCTTTATCATTTTGCATACTCATTCTACAGATTGCCATTTGGAGAAGTCAAGCTTACACAATCTGAGAGCAGCAGCTTCGAACAAATCTTTGGAGATAGAGGAAGATGGAACACCTTTGAATAAGCTTCATTTCTTTATTTGAAATCAAATTAATTAGCATTTCTTCAGTTTAAAGTTCTATTATTTGTGTTTATTGTTTTCATTTTGATTACACATATATTAACATACACATTTTTGGTGCCCACCATAGGGCACTTGCCCTAATTCTCACATCTTTTTGCAGATTTTCTTGACAGGTTACGACCAAAAACAACGGATTATCACAATAAACACGCTTCAAGAAAGTTCATACCTAGTTCAGCACCTGTGAGCAATCCTGCAGCACCCGTGAGCAATCCTGAAGCGCCTGTGAGCAATCCTGCAGTGCCAGTGAGGAATCCTGCAATGCCCGTGAGCAATCCTGCAGCGCCCATGAGGCATTCTACATTGCCCATGAAGAATCCTGCAGTGCCCATGATGTCTGTTATAGTGCATGTTTCAAAAACCTGCAAACTGTAAATTGTAATATAAATACATCTTGACTGAATCTGACGCAACCGCGGATAGTAAGGACTTTAAACAAAAATGAACCAATTCTAGGGTAGTCACATAAACAAAAATGAAGCAATCCTAGGGTAGTCACATAAATTAAAATGAAGCAATCCTAGGATAGACACTTCATTATTTCACTTTGCGACTAAAATGAACTCTATGTTTGTGTGAAGCAACATCTTCACTTAGCATAGCAAAATATTATTTTGGGCTTAAAATTCAATCCTTGTTTGCTTTTTTTAAAACAGTGATAGGCCTATGCTCTCCACTTAACTGGGAGATCAAAATGCCAAACTCATCTATTTTTCTTTATGCTATTTCAAGCTTTATTAAAACCTTTTAGAGAGCCTACTCTTGTGGGAAAAAGTACTCACCCAAGAGGAATGACTCAAGTGGGTTCAAGCCAAAGCCAGGCTATTCCACCCCACTCTAAAATTTAAAGCAAAATTGGGGAAACCCTCTTTGACGGGTAGTGTGCATTGATAACCATCCCCAAATCCTTTGTTCTAAAGGTAGGGAGGTCTCGAGAGAGAGTCTATCATTTACCGCACTGAATGGAAACCCTTACTACGAACTTAGTGTAGTATCCAACCGAAGTCAGTTTCTGAACATCATATTAATCACAGTGCAGGGGAGGGAAGAATCTACCCCCAAGATACTCACCATATAATTGCTAAGGATTGTTTGCTCAGGGGATCTGGTATCCACTTCCATCACTCTGAGTACACACTTAGAAAAGACAAAAACACGGGCGCCCTTTCGGGGGTGACATGGTTGTGTGAGTCGACGCAGTTTTAAGATGTGGGTTGTTGATTACTATGATGACCTACTTGTGAACTAAGAGTGAGTCTGTTTGAAATGCTTATCATGTGTAAAACCTGTTAAAACAATTTTTGAAAAACATTTTGATCATACACTTGATGTTTAGCATAGTACTTAAAACAACTACTCTACAAATTGCTTGATGTGTTTTCAATACATTAATTCAATTAAGATCATCCAACACTCGCAATCACATTGATTACTCTCATGTTACGAGATTGGAAATCTACAACCTTTGTTAAGAAATCTGTTTTCAAAAGGATTAAAAAGCCAAAGAAGCCCCTTAACCACAAGAAACTATTGAAGAAAAGACGATTCTTGTATCAAAGCTGAAAAGTTTTACTCAAATATAGAACCTTTCTTCATAGGTGGTATCATGATTGTGTTAGAGGTTTCACTGATGATTATGCTATAGAACCTTTGTACTCACAAGCTTTCTTTCAAAGAAGAGCCCTTTCTCAAAGGCATAACCATAGTCAACGTATTCATTTCTGTTATATTCCCCAACCTGCAATTGAATATTCTACTCATCCAAATCAAATTTTGCAATAGAGAACTCAGATCACATTAGGCATCCATCACAAAATCCATCCTTTTACAAAATTATGATCAAAACTTCATAAAGTGCAAAATCATCATTTTCTTGATCTTTTGCTTAAATTCCCATCAACAGGATTTTCATCCTTTCAATTAGGGAACAACACAAGCTAAAGATTAGAAACCTTTGTAAGTCATAGAATTTTCATTCTATCCTGACTTTCATATCTATCACACAATTGCACTATTTCATTCTTTTGATCAAAAGTGAGTAGAATTTGGAACAAAACCTATGCTTGTCTTCACGAGATCTCAAAAACACATGGAAAAAGACGAAGGAGAAACTACTACAAGCAAAATGGGTGACTATACTGAGAAAGAAGAGGATACATTTAATGTTGACGAATTAACAGAAGAAAAGCTTCAAGAAGCAAAGCAAGATCCCCAATTCCATACTCTTATGGAAAGGATTTTAGAATGAAACAAAGAAAGACATTTTCTTTCATTAGCTAATCAAGGAGCTAAGTTACCTCACAATTTCGACATAGAAGGGATTAAACAGAATTCTAAAACTCCTCCTAATGACTTTAGTGCCCTTACTCAACAGATAAAAGAATTACAAGGGCAAATAAAGGAGATGGCAGTACAACAAAGAATTATGTTTTGGAAGATATATCTCCTTATCCATTCGATAGGAGTCTTCAAATGATTCCATTTCCAAAACATTGTGAAATTCCTAAATATGATAGGTACAATGGAAAAACTAATCCCATTGACCATGTGAGGGATTTCTGAAATATGAGTCTAGAATTCGCCTATGACGATACCTACTTAATGTGATTATTTCCACGAAGTCTAGGTGTACAATCCATGGAGTGGCTTTCAAAGATCACTCCACCCATCAAAACTTTTGAGGAGTTAATAAATCAGTTTATATCACAATACTCCTACAACATACAACACCAGATAACAATGCTTGATCTTTGTAAAGTGAAACAAAAAGTAGGAGAATCCTTCACTACATTTTTGCAAAGGTGGAGAAGGTTGTTTGCACGATATTCCCGTCCTATTCCTGAAAAGGAAAAGATGGATATCTTCATCAATAGTCTAGATCAAGAATTAAGCTATAGGCTTAATCTCCATTGTCCTCATAACTTTGAAAAGTTGATTGAAAACGCAATCACCATTGAAGGGGCCTTGGTTAAACGAGGAGTGATAAAACTTGATAATCCAAGTACATCCAACCAAAACAACAACGATAAAACAAGGTTTTGGAACATAAATAAAAATGTTGTCAATGATTGTATAGTAGATGCAAATAATCTACGAACAAGACCATCTATCTTTAATCTATCAAGTGCTCCACGAAACAATCAACAAGCAAATACCAACCAACAAGG
>VDFB02367908.1:0-17691 GCA_007258455.2 Sequoia sempervirens | reverse complement strand
TTAATTTGAATTATTTACTTGGAGAAAGGACATTAGAAAGAGGTACAATTTTAAATAAATGTCTTTATTTAAAATAAGAAAAAGCTGAGGTGGACAAATAATTAAATAAATTATAGGAAATTATTTAATTATAACAAGACATGAGATATTAATGATGTATTTAAATAAATAAAATTTATTTATTTAAATAATCAGTAAGAAATAATGGTCAAAAGATAATTAAATAAATTTGAGAATTTATTTAATTATGGAAAGACATAAGACATTAGCGCTGTATTTAAATTATTTATTTATTTAAATAATCAAGAGGAATAAAAGACATGAATTAATTAAATAATTATGAATTATTTAATTAATAGTTGAAATGGACCATAGGACATAATTAAATATTTTAATTATGCTAGGAAGAAATACAGAGAAAATAGAACTTGCAAGATTAGGTCAATTTTATGTGTCTACAACCACAACAACCCCAGAGCATTCATCCATGCTATTTACAACAACCTCAACACTGATGTAACCAATGTGCAAGCAAGGAACTTCAACAATCTTCAAATCACAAACCACTATTATAACATGAACTTCAAAAAACTCTAGATCTCAAATAGGAGTATTAGTAGGGGATGAGGCCTCCACATAGAGCACAACAAGATGGGGGGAAGAAAGAAAAAACCCCTTCTTGAGGGCATAACTGTTGGAGTTAAAATGACACTGAGAGGGGGGGGTGAATCAGTGACTTAACAGATTTGACCAATTTTCAAAAACTTCAAAACATATCACAGATTTGTTCTCAATATTACTCTGATTAATGCATTCATGAGTTGAAAGTAATCATTCATAAACATAATTGAGAGAAGTAATAACTCAACAGAGAATAGAAACAACAACAACACAGTAAAGTAGTGAGAACTCAGAAGAACAAAGAGACACAAGATTTTTTGCCGAGTGGAAAACCCTCCTGGGGTATAAAAACCACTCCCTAAATGCCTTCAAGGCTTAAACTTTTAATCAACTGTTCACAATGCCTTATAGGCTGATTTTTGAACACCCACTCAAGGAGCATCAACCCCTCATTTAGAGATATCTATCTCAAGGAGTACCAACCCCTCAAATTATGTTTTTAACAATAATAATAACTCATAGGATTTCTCTGTTTTCAATTAAGCACATGTTTCTCTGTTTTCTCGTCTACAAAATACCTTAAAGATTCAACAATTGAATCCCTAAAATACCTCATAGAGAAGAAAATCACAATCTCTACATCTTGTTATACAAATTTTATTGCAGAGTTTTATTCATATATTTTCATACAGCCAAGGAATGATTATCTCACAATTACAACAACAGCTGAACTGAAACATTGTTTTTGCTCCTCTTTTTATATCTTTTTGAATAAAAAAGATAAGTAATTGTCTTCAAAAGTAACGGCTGAACAATCAAAAACAATACAAGAGCTGTTTAACCCAGCTAAGTGCCGTCCTCAACAAGTCTGAAACTTATGAGATCATTTCTCTACATAAAAGGCACAACTTCCCACCACAAAAAATCATAGCATCTAATATATGAAAGACAATACTTAGTCAGGGTATCATTTGTCATAGAGATGTAGAGATCACTTAAAGAAACTGGTGATTATAAACCAGTATGTGCAACATGAAGTGCATAAATAAAAATACCAGACAAATCTGTAACTCCAGTGGCTCCATCAACCACTATCGAGCTTCCAACCAGAGAGGCGCATCAAACATATCAGCCATACCATTCATTTCTAAACCAAGAATGAATTTCATCCTGATAATGCCGTTACAGCCAGCAACAATAGTAAGAACAATTTATGAAGCTTTCTCATGATGGCGGCCAGGCTAGGGTTCGATACCCAGTCAAAAAGAATAAGCTCAAAAAGTTTTCCCTAAACCTTTTTGTTTCCATTGATGACACATTATGCCGAAGGCAACTTTAACGTTGCTAGAAAACCTTATGGTTGTCACTTTCACCAAGACCCATCAGAGTCAGGAGAAGTCATAACAAATTCATAATGTCACGCTGAGAGCTCATATCATCCTTCTGGTCGATGAGACAAAAAAAGGTTCTCTCATTGAAATGAAACCATCATTCGCTATCGCTATAGCTTTTGATATCGGAGAGACATCATATAGATAAACTTTGTTATACCAAAATTCATTCATTTGACTCTATCGACAAGACACACCATCCTCGCCATGACCTTACTTTGATGAAAGAGTCTCATTGAAAAGACTTTTCAACTCTTATGTGTCGTTGTAACATACAACCTTCTGGGAGACCTCTTGTAGACTTCATAATGTTTCACCAAAAGAAACTTGAAACACATTGTCTCCATGAGAAATCGCTCTCAGGAAGACCTATTCCGAAGTGAACATCTCTCACCGACGAGCAATCTATTTGTCGATACTTCCAGAAAGTCCTACCGATATGCAATTCTCCAACGGCGATCGGTGTGACATTGCACACCCGTTATGACTTCACGCCGAAAGAAAAATGTCTGGCCGAAGTGAATCCCAGATGTGATGTCGGCGAGACAAAACCACTTCGCTGAGACCTATTCTGAAACCACCCAGCACTTGCTGAAATGTTCCCATTCAACCTCCAATCGGTGAGACAAGGTAATTTCACTGTGACCACATACCGATGGAAAAAGCTTATGCCAATAGACCTTTCTACTGTCGCCATAACAAAAAGGAGGTCTTTATGACAGCTGCTAGAATGTTAAATTCAATTGACATGACATTAGAAATGTCTTGCTGATAGGCAACACAGAAATTTCAAAAAAGGATCGGGGAGACCCTGCCATACTCATGCCGATATGTGTAAGCCCGAAAGAGAAACAACCAATACCTGTGATATGTAAAAAGAACCAACTAACAAAGAAACCAACTTTCAAAACTCTGTCAGTCAAAGAGATAGCATTCATAACTTGAGCCAAAATTCTCATCACCATGAAATTGAAACATAACAAATAACTTTTTGTAGTAGCCAAGAGACATCAAAGAAGTTCCATTATAAATCATAAGGATTAGAGATTTTGTCATCAAGGAAAAACCATAAACACAACTAAGATCCAACAAACTTCCCCTTTGTCCTTGATGGAAAAACACAAATGAATCTCCCCCTTTTTTCCTCAATGACAAAGAATAGAAGAGAAGAATGTGCATTTCCATGAAACACAACTGAGAAGCCAACCAAAATATTATGAGAAACAGCTACAAAAAAAAGAGTAGTAGTGCAGCAACCAAAATTGTAGGAGAGCTGTAAGTGAATCAAAACATATAACATGCTCCCCCTAAGCAGTAGCTTGGAGATTCAGTGAGGTAATGATTGAGAGATAACTCCCAATCGAAGTCTCAGCCTTTCAAATAACTCTTTTTCTAAGGGCTTTGTAAAAATATCAGCTACCTGATCTTGAGATCCAACAAACTGTAAGCAAACTTCATTAGCCAAAACATTTTCTTAAAGAAAATGAAACTTAATAGCAATATGTTTCGTGGGAGAGTGCATAACAGGATTTTTTGAAATATTAATCGCACTAGTGTTATCACAAAGAATGGAAATAGGTTTAGAAACATCAATACCCATATCTGAAAGAGTCTGACTCATCCACAGAACTTGAGTACAACATGAAGTGGCAGTAATGTATTTTGCTTCAGTAGTAGAGAGAGAAACAGATACTTGTTTCTTGTTGTGCCATGCCACTAAACAATCACCAAGAAAGAATGCAACACCATTGGTGCTTTTCCTATCATCCAAACAACCAACCCAGTTAGCATTAGTTTAAGCAATCAAAGAGAAATCATTGCTCCTAGGATACCAAAGACCATAATCAAGAGTTCCCTGAATGTATCTAAAGATCCGTTTAACAGCAGTAACATGAGAGTCTTTAGGTGATGCCTGAAAACGTGCAACAGTGCAAACTGCTTGCATAATGTCAGGTCTAGAGGCAGTTAAATATAAGAGACTGCCGATCATTAATCTATATTCTGTTTGATTTGTATCAGGAGAATCATCAACCTTAGTAAGTTTGCAACCAGTAACCATTGGAGTGCTAACTGGATGGCATTCATCCATCTAAAATTTCTTAAGCATCTCTCTAGCATATTTGGATTGAGAAAGAAATATTCCATTCTCACATTGAGAGATTTGAAGACCCAGAAAGAAGTTTAATTCTCCTAACATTGACATTTCAAACTCAGATTCCATTATCTGAGAGAATTTTTTACTCAAAGTGACATTATTGCAGCCAAAGATAGTATCATCAATGTAAATTTCAACAACTAAAATATCAGAACCTTCAGTTTTAACATAAAGATTACTGTCTACACCTCCTCTAACAAAGCCATTAGAAATTAAGTGATTGTCCAGCCTAGAGTACCAAGCTCTAGGTGCTTGTTTTAAGCCATAGAGAGCCTTTTTCAACCTGTAAACATGGTTAGGATTATCTTTGCATAAAAATCCTTCAGGTTGTTCAACATAGACCTCTTCATCTAAATAGCCATTCAAAAAGGTAGTTTTGAATTCCATTTGATAAATAGTAAAAAATTTGTAAACAGAATAAGCCAAGAATATTCTGATAGATTCTAGTCTAGCAACAGGTGCATTAAAGGTTTCACCAAAATCAATACCTTCTTGTTGAGCATAGCCTTTGTAGACAAATCTTGCTTTGTTGCGAATAACATTACCATTTTCATTAACCTTGTTTCTGTATATCCATTTGCCTCCAATGACATTCTTGTCATCTGGTCTTGGGACTAACTCCCAAGTCTGATTTTTCTCAATCTGATCAATTTCTTCCTACATAGCATTAAGCCAACATGATTCTGTGAGAGATTCATTAATTTTTTTTGGCTCAAGCTGAGTAACTAGATAGAAAGAAATTTGTGCCTTTTCATCAGATTCTGTAGCCTTTCTTTTAGTTTGAACTCCTGCATTTTTATCCCCAATAGTTTGATCTTTGGGGTGTTATATAGCTAGAGTTTTTGAATGAGCATTTGATGCAACCTTTTTAGGACTTGCATTTTCATTTTTAGGGCTTGCTGATTGAGCAATAGACTTTGTTGTTCTAGCTCCTTCAGAAATTATTTCAAATTCAAGTTCTTCTTCCTCATTACTTTGCAAAGATTCAGCATTCAAATGTGGTCTTTCATCAAATTTTACATTAACAACTTCAACAATCTTATTAAGCCTTTTTTTGAGACATTTATAAGCTTTGTTGTGAGTTGAGTATCCCAAAAAGATACCCTCATCACTTTTGGATTGAAAACTTCCAGGGTTATCATCATCCTTTTTGATATAACACTTACTTCCAAAAATTTTAAAGTATTTGACAGAAGCAGTTTTTCCATACCACAGTTCATAAGGAGTGTATTTAGATTGCACCCTAAGCTGCACTCTATTCAAAATGTATACAGCTGTATGAACAAATTCTTTCCGATACATATCAGACAACTTAGCTTCATCTAGCATGGTTCTAGCCATTTCTTTTATAGTTCTGTTTTTACATTCAACTACCCCATTTTGATGAGGTTTTTTAGTTGCAACATACTGCCTTTTAATACCGTGGTGTTCACAGTAATCAATAAAATCTTGAGAGGTGAAATCACCTCCTTTGTCTGATCGAAGGCATTTGAGTCTTAGATCATATTCCTTTTCAACCATTTTACGAAAGATTTTGAACCTTTCAAAGGCTTCTGATTTGTGCTTAAGAAATGTGACCCAAACCATTCTAGTATAATCATCTACAAAAAGCATAAAGTATTTTTCACCATTAATAGACCTTGTTCTAGTTGGTCCACATAAATCAATATGCACAAGCTGTAAATGTTTTGAAGAAGAATGTTCTTTTGTCTTGAAGCTGATTTTGGTTTGTTCACCACTTAAGCATTCTTTGCACACAAAATTTTCTAGCTTGTTAAGAATTGGTAAACCTCTAACATTCTGATTCTTACTGATTCTAACCAGATTTCCAAAGTTTTTGTGTCCTAATCTTGTATGCCATAACCAACTCTCTTCAATTTGGCCCATTAGACACATACCTTGATTATTGTCATTGCATGATGAGTCAAGAAGATTGTACACATTTCCTTTTGTCCTCCTTCCAGCTGCAACAACCTTTCCAAGTTTGTTCTTAATCTCACATCCTGCCAAGTAAAAGAACATGATAACCACTATCACAGATTTGACTAACACTTAGAAGATTGTGCTTAGGACTTACATAGTACACATTATAGATAGGAGTGTCTTCATTCAGAAGAAGTGAACTTCTACCTTTAATTTGAATACCAGAGTTATCACCAAACTTAACATATCCACCTACATAATCTTCAAGATTTATAAACTTATCCTTGTTGCTAGTCATATGGTTAGAACATCCACTGTCCAGGACCCATAAGTCCTTTTTCTTGGAATGAAAAGTAGTTTGAACCAACATAGTTTGTTCAATGTTGTTGACAGTCTTAGGTTTCCAAACCTTTTTAATTTTCTGATGTTTAGATTGCAGATCAGTTCTGCACTGTTTGACAGAATGTCCTAAAGTATTGCATTTAAAACATCTGATCTGTCTAACAAAACCATAGTGTTGCCTAAGACCAAACCTAGGTATTCTAGAATTCATAAGCCTACAAGTGCTCACCTTATGACCAAATTTGTTGCAGAAAAAGCAATAACCACAGAAAAAAGAATTGTCTTTGTATGAAGGTCTATTACCTCTAAAAAACTTAACATGATCCTTACCTAATTTTGAGTGATTTGAACCTGAGCCTTTGACTTTAGTAGAGGGGTTTTGTTTTGCTTTATCAGTTGAGCATTCCCCCTTTTCAAAACCAACACTAGATTTATCTGTGTACATCTTCTGCTTGCTGAGCATATCATTCAGTTTTAGAGTGCTTTCATATTTTTCAATTTCCTTCCTAAGAAGGACTACTTCTTGTTCCAGTTTTTGAATTTCTTGATCTTTGTAGCTTATAGTCTCTCAAAGACAGACTTCAACTCTTTTAGCTTCTTCAAGCTGAGTTTTCAGAGAGACCAATTCTTGATCTGGTTTATGTTCTTGAGCAAGAACTTGTTTTTTGAGTTTTTTGATCTCTTGTAAAGCACATTTTAGTTCACTTTCAAGATCAACTTCACCTTCTTCAATGTCAATGGTGTTAGAATCATTTTCCTGAGTAATTTCAGCCATGAACAAAGTTTCAACTTCATCAGCTAATGAATCTTCAAACTCAATATCAAATTCATCCTTACTAAACAGACTTTTCTTATTTTTAAAGTTGAAGTTTTGTTTAGGTTTGAAGGCCTTCTTCTTAGGCTGTATTTCAGTTGTCTCATTGTCATAGATTTGATCATCATAGGGACACTTTGCAGCAAAGTGACCTATTTTTCCACAGTTAAAACATTTAAAGGGAAGTTTTCCCTTATATTTTCCTGATCCTTTTTTAAATCTTCTAACAAAATGAGATTCTTTAGAATCAGACAACTCCGATTCACTAACTTTGACCTTTTCTTTCTTTTTAGTGTTAAAGGTAGTTTCTTTTCCGATTGAATTGTTTTTGCTAGTTCTCATTTCATAGGCAGTAAGTATTCCTTGTAGGCTGTCTAAGGTACGTTGATCAAAGTGTTTCTTTTCTTCTAGGGCTAAAACCTTAGATTCAAATTTGGATGGTAAGGTTCTAACAACCTTTGTGACCACATCAAATTCATTAACGTCTTGACCTAGACCTTTCATTGAATTGACAACTTCATCAACTCTTAGGAAATATTCAACCACTTTTTCATCATCCTTCATTTTCAACTCCTCAAACTGATGTTTGAGTGTAATGATTTTTGATAGTTTTACTTTCTCATTACCTTGATATATAGTTTCAAGTTTTCCCCAGATAACATGAGTAGATTTGCAATGCATGACTTTAATGAACACATCTTTAGTTAACCCACACAAGATGGAATGCTTAGCTCTGGCATTTGTTTCATACCTCTTTTTTTTAGAAGGATTAGTGGGAATAGAGGCTGGTACATTGTAAGCATTTATAACCATGCTCCAAACATCACAATCAAAAGAAATAAGAAAAGCTTCCATTCTGATTTTCCAGAACACATAATCTATTCCATCAAATAATGAAGCTCTGGTTACAGAGGCACCGTCTTGAGAATGTTCCATTAAAAACAAACTCCAAGACCAAGATAAATCCAAGGTGATTAAAACCTATCAGAGGACCCTATGCTCTGATACCAATTGTTGGAGTTAAAATGACAATGATGGGGGGGTGAATCAGTGTCTTAACAGATTTGACCAATTTTCAAAAACTTCAAAACATATCACAGATTTTTTCTCAATATTACTCTGATTAATGCATTCATGAGTTGAATGTAATCATTCATAAAAAGAATTGAGAAAAGTAATAACTCATCAGAGAACAAAAACAACAACATAGTAAAGTAGTGAGAACTCAGAAGAACAAAGAGACACAAGATTTTGCCGAGTGGAAAACCCTCCTGGGGTATAAAAACCACTCCCTAAATGCCTTCCAGGCTTAAAATTTTAATCAACTGTTCACAATGCCTTATAGGCTGATTTTTGAGCACCCACTCAAGGAGCATCAACCCCTCGTTTAGAGATATCTATCTCAAGGAGTAACAACCCCTCAAATTATGTTTTTAACAATAATAATAACTCATAGGATTTCTCTGTTTTCTCGTCTACAGAATACCTTAAAGATTCAACAATTGAATTCCTAAAATACCTCATAGAGAAGAAACTCACAATCTCTGCATCTTGTTATACAGATTTTATTGCAAAGTTTTATTCATATATTTTCATATAGCCAAGGAATGATTATCTCACAATTACAACAACAGCCAAACCAAAACATTGTTTCTGCTCCTCTTTTTATATCTTTTTGAATAAAAAAGATAAGTAACTGTCTTAAGAAGTAACGGCTAAACAATCAAAAACAATACAAGAGCCATTTAACCCAGCTAAGTGCCGTCCTCAACAAGTCTGAAACTTATGAGATAATTTCTCTACATAAAACACACAACTTCCCACCTTAGAAAATCATAGCATCTAATGTATGAAAGACAATACTCAGTCAGGGTATCATTTGTCATAGAGATGCAGAGAGCAATTAAAGAAAATGGTGATTATAAACCAGTATGTGCAGCATGAAAAACATAAATAAAAATACTAGACAAATCTGTAACTCCCATGGCTCCATCAACCACTATCGAGCTTCCAGCTAGAGAGGCGCATCAAACATATTAGCCATACCATTCATTTCTAAACCAAGAACGAATTTCATCTTGACAATGCCGTTATAGCCAACAATAATAGTAAAGAACAGTTTATGAAGCTTTCTCATGATGGCGGCCAGGCTAGGGTTCGATACCCAGTCAAAAAGAATAAGCTCAAAAAGTTTGCCCTAAACCTTTTTGTTTCCATCAATGACACGTTATGCCAAAGGAAACTTTAACATTGCTAGACAACCTTATGGTTTTCGCTTTTGCCAAGACCCATCAGAGTCGGGAGAAGTCATAACGAATTCATAATGTCACACCGAGAGCTCATAACATCCTTCTGGTCGATGAGACAAAAAAAGGTTCTCTCATTGAAATGAAACCATCATTCGCTATCGCTATAGCTTTTGATATTAGAGAGACATCATATAGATCAACTTTGTTATACCAAAAGTCATTCATTTGACTCTGTCGACAAGACACACCATCCTCGCCATGACCTTACTTCGATGAAAGAGTCTCATCGAAAAGACTTTTCAACTCTTATGTGTCACTGTAACATACAACCTTCAGGGAGACCTCTTGTAGACTTCATAATGTTTCACCGAAAGACACTTGAAACACATTGCCACCGTGACAAATCGCTCTCGGGAAGACCTATTCTGAAGAGAACATCTCTCACCGACAAGTAATTTGTTCGTCGAGACTTCCAGAAAGTCCTATCGATATGCAATTCTCCAATGGTGGTTGGTGTGACATTGCACACCTATTATGACTTCATGCCGAAAGCAAAATGTCTGGCCGAAGTCAATCCTAGATGTGATGTCGGTGAGACAAAACCACTTCACCGAGACCTATTCTGAAACCGCCCAACACTTGCTGAAATGTTCCCATTCAACCTCCGATCGGTGAGACAAGGTAATTTTGCCGTGACCACATACCAACGGAAAAAGCTTATGCCGATAAACCTTTTTGCTGTCGCCATAACAAAAAGGAGGTCTTGTTGACAGCTATCAAAATGTTAAATTCAATCGACATGACATTAGAAATGTCTTGCCGATAGGCAACATAGACATTTCAAAAAAGGATTGAGGAGACCCTGCCATACTCATGCCGATATGTGTAAGCCCACAAGAGAAACAACCAATACCTGTGATATGCAAAAAGAACCAACAGACAAAGCAACCAACTTTCAAAACTCTGTCAGTCAAAGAGATAGCATTCATAACTTGAGCCAAAATTCTCATCCCCATGAAATTGAAACATAACAAATAATTTCTATAATAGCCAAGAGACATCAAAGAAGTGCCATTATAAATCATAAGGATCATAGATTTTTTCATCAAGGACAAACCATAAACACAACTGAGATCCAACAATAACTAAGGTCATTAGACCTTGAAACAGATATAACATCAGAAGAAGAGTGTGCCAAAGAAAAAAATATCTATATATCTCTCGACATATCAAGGAGAGAAACATCCTCCTCATCTAAACTAGAACTATACCTATAAGCATCCAACCATGGTGTTAAAAAATAATCCATGTCTTCGTTTGCCAATGAGTAGTATTATTCCCTAATTGGCTTACCATCATTTTCTTCCCCTCCCCCTTCATCTAAACCAAATCCAATTCCTCCTACCCTCACATGCACCAACCCTTGCATGCATCATCACTCACTCCATATCAAACACTCTTTTATTTATTTTCATTATTTTTTTGTGTTAACACCAAGGTAAGAAATTTCCATTGTTGAAATAGTAGAGAGAGACCCCGCGAGGTTTGAACCTTGGTTGTTGGCACTACTTGAAGAGAATGCAATATAATGAGAGGGGGGTGAATCAATATATCCCAATTTCAAATTAATTTAATCGATGCAACCCTTAACAAATCCTCCTAATGATGCAATAATTAAACACAAAAGAAAACACACATCCACACCATGAACACCAAAATACATGGAAACCCAAGATGGGAAAACAAAAAAAAAGTGAGAAAAAATTCTTGGATCTACTACCCAAATCCAGCCTCACAAAATAATGAATTGTTTACAATCATGAAGTAGACACCAACCTACCATAGACACCAATCCCTAATTGTGTTTGTAGGAACCAAACTACTAAAGACACCAATCTCAAACACAAAGATTTGAGCACCAAATAAGTAGGAAAGACACTAGTCCTATTAGATTATAGAGATATGATTTTTAGACCTTCAAGACTAATGAAAGAACTTGTTCTTGATTTTATCAACCTTTAGACACTCTCCCACACAACATATGATCTTTTGATAATAACACACAATGAGTGGAATGAAAATCACATTACATCATTCTAGTATTCACATTAAAGCTCTAATTACATAGTCTTAATGCTCCCATATACTCTTCTAGGATGGATCCTAGAAATCTACATATATGAATTACATTTTCAATTGCATTCATGTGTCAACCCAAAACATAGAAATAATATATGTAAGTTGATCGCACAAAAAATACTTAACCAAACATTTCCAAATGTGTGATAGGTCAAGTCCAATAGCCCACACGCTACTCCAGAAGGTATAACATGCTATGTAGTTCCAAATGAAGACCTATTTGGTTCCAAAAGTCTTCCACACACTACTTTTAGGGAGCACATGCTTCAAGCCACTGTTGCATTGAACAAGAGCATCAACCTAGTTAATTAACCAACAAAGTAACCCTTCTGTCAAACATGTGTAGACATACTCTCCTTTCAAACCAAAAGAAATACCTCATAAACATGAAGTGATGTAGATCATAACAAGTTACCAGACCATACTGACTGTTAGGGTAACTTACCTCAAACATATTGGATTAAACTTTTGGATCACTTCCACTAATATAAATAGATGTAGTATGATAGTAAAGACATTCCTCAACTGATTTCATCACCATAGTTGGCCACATATACATCCATAACTCAAAATACTCTGATATGACATGACAATATTATGTGTTCTTCAATATTCTAAATATCATTGCACCAATGACAAAATTGGCTAGCATAATTGACACTCTTTTGACATTAAGGATAATACTCTTTTTACATCAATGACAACATATGTTCAACAATCTCCCCCTTTGTCATTGATGGAAAACAACAAAATGATGTTGACACAAAAACATAAATCTAATATATCAAGATTAGGAACTCCCCCTATCTGAAGCCTCTTCACATTTAGTTCCACATCCTCCCCTTAGAGTATTTATAATTTTGAGTTCTATTTCTCCCCCTTTGACATGCATGAAAAATATATGGAAACTTTTCACTGCTTAATCTAGAAACTTGTCTCCCAGATAGACACCTCTTGAGTCCATGCTTCAACCAATCCTTCTAAACACTTTGATTCTACTCAACCAAGATCTGAAATACTCCACAAGACCACCAAGTATACTTGTGGTAGGGAATCAACACTCCTCTCAACTTGTGCTTCCTCTAAAATGTCAAATAGGAGAGAGCTCTCTCTCCCATCTTCTTCCCAAAGAATTGAAATGTATTATCACATTCTTGGATTTTTTGTACCAAGGATAGTTTTCATCCATCTTATCCAACAAGTATTCTATATCTTTTATCTCAATGGGGTCATCACCTTTTGAGTTGCAATTTTCCATAATAGGCTCATCAGAACTTCCTTCTATCAATCCACAATTTTTAATTTTTAATGCAGTATTGTGGATTTCACTTCTAGAATCATCACCTATCTTAGATTGATAATAAAATGTAGTATTAAGGGTTATTCACCTTTCAAGATTCTATTGTTCCAGTTTCTTCTTCCAAACTTTCTCAAAATCATTGTTCTAACTTACTCAATTACTTCCTTTAATTTTTGTCTTAGAAGAACTCACAAAATTGCTTCTATAGTTTCTTGCAATATGTCCAAATTTTTTTCACTTATGTCAAATGATATTGGAATCAAATAATTGAGAAAACAAATTTTTTCTAACAATTTTTTTTCTTCTTACCAATCCTTTCCTACAATCCACAACCTTATGACCAAACTGATTGCATTTGAAACCATAGCTAGAAAAAGAGTGATTGAACCTAGTATTTAATCCATGTAGAATCTTGGTGCCTATCTTTTGGATCTTCTATTCTTCCTCTACACTTGAATGAAGCAATTATCCATCTTCCTACTTTATTTATTAGTCACAATTTGTTCATATTTAAAACTTTCAAAACCCCACTTTGGGATTCTCTACAACTGCCTGTATAGGAGCGAATTTGCACCCTTTGTGTAAATTCCCCTTTTTCATACCCTCACCTTAGAAAATCAAATTTGAAGGAAAAATTCCACATCACCCATTTGAAATGCATCCACTTGGCATGTGTTTTGTGTGTCGGTGGGGGAATTTTTGTCAAAGATGCGAGCGTGGTGCGCAGATGTTTGTGTGGTACGCTACCATCCCTAACACATTCCTGCCCCTGAGTTTGCAAAGTCGTTACACTCCTCATTGGGGATGATTTGTAATTCCTCTATGCGACCAACCGACCAGGAAAATGGATTCATTCCCTCTCATTTTGGCCTTCAAAGGCATTCATTTCACATTCACTTCATCTTCTTCACATCCTTAAGCATTTTCATTCTTTTACAATTCCAACAATCTTCTCAACTCCATTGAGTATCACAGCAGCTTGTAACTCCATCAACTTCACCTTTGTATGTGTGGTGCTATTATAGAAGTTGTGAACTTGGAGTTTTGTGAGACCTAGACCTTCATCACCATTGTGGTTGTGGTGAATTTTCCAAGTTTGTTGCTTGCATTCTCCCTTCGTTAGAATTGAGAACCTTTGGGTGGAGGTGGTAAAAATTTAGTTCTTCCTTTGTGATTTGATAGAGTAGATTTATCTTTTGTAGTGTTCATTTCCATTCTTTCTATCTTCTTTATCATATTTTCTACTCCATTGCTTTCCTGACTGTCTGTGGAGGTGGAAACACCAAATCAGGGGTTTTACTGAGGAAAACCCTTATATAGCCCCAATAATTTTCCCCTCTTGCTTGTGCGTAGGTGGATGTGTGTGTGGAGCTAGCTGGTGAACTAGTGCTTCAGTAAGTTAATATTCATCACCCTAGTTTTCATCTACCTATCTTATCATTTCTACATTTAATTTTCATACTTTATTATTCTATTTATTTCATTAAAATCAGTTAGCTAGGTTGTTAAGTAGGTTTATGGCACTTTTTGCTATACTTTACATTTTTTGGCCATATAGATGCCAGTGTGCCAGAGAGACACCAACATGCCACGTTGTTGTCCCATATCCACACTATTGTCCTCAGAAAAAGATCTATCTGAGGTATATTTTGGACTCCAAAAATAAGCTCCTCTAGCCCCAAGTAGTTTCTCGAGTCTGTAGAGTGACAAAATTACTTCATAGTGCTCTTCATTCTTGATCCTCACCCCAAAACATCTGTTAGAGTGAGGTAAGTTAGGGCAGCCCTCCACTCTTGGCTCTTCATGATCTAAAGCCTTGATGTGGTTGGTCCCCCTCTCTTACATTTTTGGTGAACACGACATGAACAACATCTATCCATTTTCTTGTGTTGAGACTTTTCCTCGCACTCGATGATGGTTGTAAGCCTAAGTGTTTTGAAGGTTTATGAGCATCACAACCCAGTCCATGACTTTTGGGTACATTGTTAGGAGAAGTGTGTGACACCTACTAATGGAAAAGGTGGTCACCTCTAGTTTCATCTCTAGTTTTTTCAATGGCTTGGCTACTAACCATACCACTAGTTTTCCTACAAGTTATGCTAACGAGATGGGTTTCATGGAAGAGACCACTCATGTTCCTACCCCTCTAGCATCCCTATGGCTTCATCCATAGACAAGGATAATGTTGTGCATATTCTTACGAAGAATCTTTTAGGATTAGATAATAGATTATTAGACCTTGTAAATCATTTAGAGAAAGTACCAAGCTTGATAAGAGCTGTTAGGCTTATTGGAAAGGTGAGACATTTGTTAGGGAAGGATCAGACAAGCATAGAATTTCTACAAGGCCTCACTGATATAGCTGAAGCTTATATCCCTTCATATAGGCCTAGATCAGGTACCACCCAAGGGGAAGGGCTCAATTCCTATGAAAGAAAAATAGGCATTTCAATGCCCACCACATTCATATGCATGGCTAAAATAGGGTCCTCAATTAGTGTCTCTTTTTCTTCTCAAAGTCCTAACACTCTCAAGGTGAGTAGAATGCCCCTTGGGTTCATTTTTACCCCTCCTACTACCTCCGGTAGTGGGGTCTCTAGTGTAATGAGTGGTGGTGGCTTTGGTGGAGGCCATGGTGGTGGTTTCGATAATGGAGGTGGCTCTAGTGGATGCCCTACTAGTGGTGGTGGCTCTGGTGATGGTCACAACAGTGGCTCTGGAGGTGGCTCCAGAGGTGGTTATGGTGGTGGTGTTTCTGAAGGTTACATTGGTCCTTTGTCATCTTTTGACCATGTTTTGAACACCCTTCTTTAGAACATGGGTCAAAAGAAAAACTAGTTGGCAAGCCTTTCCAAGGCCTCTTCCCAACCTATCTTTCATCCTTTCTTCTAACAGCCCATTTTTAGTAGCAATCTTGAGTACTCCCTTCCCACAAGGAATGGAGATTCCAAATTTTGAGAAGTATGGTGGAAACGGGGACCCATAAACACATGTTTCTACCTTTAATGCCATGTGTACAAACTTCTTCCATTATGACACTTTGATGGAAAAATTATTTCCTCAATCTCTCAAGGATACAACACTCGAGTGATATTGTTCCTTGCCCGAAAATTCTATATTTTCATTTGATCAACTTGTAAATTAGTTTCTCTGACAATTCCAAGCCAATATTGGACCAAAGATGACCTTCTTGAATCTCGTCCAATGTAAGCAAGGGGATAACGAGAATATTTTTGGAAAATGTGCCTCAACTTTTTGGCTTGGAACTTCCATTAACGCTTGGCATTTTTCCCTTTATCAGCCTAAATGTTGTGTGATCGCTAAAAACTAGAACTTTGGAACCTCATGTCGTAGGTTTTGAAGTTTTGGAAACCTCTGACTTACTGGCTGCAAAGACAAGTGGATCACAAGATTGAAAAAATATAGAACCTTAGAACCGCAAGTCAAGAGTTCTAAAGTTCTTGAAACCTCTGACTTACAGATCACAATTGGACAAGGGTTGAAAACTTAGTGGAATTCGGGTGATAGGGTGGTTAGATAACTTAAGAACTCAATGAATTGGTTAGGGAACTTGGAGAACCAACAACTTGGTTGTGAAACTCTTGAAACCCATGACATTTAAAGGAAATTAAGGTTGTGGCTATTTGAGCAATAGTTGGCTAGAGACTGTTGATGGTTTTTTTGATGGTTGACTTGGAAAATGTATGGACATCAAAGCCAATGTAGTATTTTTGGCAATTACATGTTTGTGATAGTTTGTGTACAGTTGAAATGGTTGGTTTTCTAGAACTAAAGCAACCATGGCTAGATGTCGAATATATTGTGTAACACTTTTCAATGAGTTGGGGTTTGATTGGGTTTGGTTGATTAATGTTCAACATTGTATGATATATGAGCATTGTAATAGTGCGAGAGAACAATTGTAATCAGAATCTATGTATGATATTGATTAGGGAATTGTAATACTGCTAGGAATTAACACCTGAGAGTGGAGTCTATAACTCTATATGTAATTGGCTTACTATAATACAAAGTGGCTTTACTTGGTGTGTGGGTTTTTCTCCCATAAGGGTTTTCCCACGTAAATCTGGTGTTTAATTTTGTGTGTTAAATTGTCTATTTTGTATTGTGCATCTTAATGAATGTAACTTGAATTAAATGAAAATTTTTGTACTTCTTTCCTAAGAATTTTTCATTTGGAAGGTGTTTCCACACTGAGCTTTCCTTACAAGTGGTATCAGAGCCCAGTCAGTTGTGTTATCGTTGTGGGTAGGGCTGATTTTTTTGTGCTAATTTTGTTCAGTGGGAGTATTGCAGAGAAAAATAATTGTCTTGATTATAGATTGAGATGTCAAGCATATTAGGAAGAGTAGAAATTGAAAATCTCAATGGTGGTAATTTTGAGTTTTGGAAACTCAAAATGGAAGACTTGTGGGTGGATATATATCTTTGGATTGTTGTTATGGGAACAAAACTATCAGGTATGAAGCAAGAAGATTGGGACCTCACAGATAGAAAATACAAAGGGATGATAAGACTTTGTTTGGTTGATTTTGTTCTCTTGAACATCCATGAGGAGAAGAAAACATGTTGTTTATGGAAGAAACTTGGTGATATTTATCAAGGAAAGTCTTTGGTGAATAAATTATTCCTGAGGAAGAAGTTATACTCCTTAAAGATGGAAGGAGCATTTGTTGTAGATCATTTGAATTAATTTAATATGATTGTTGCTCAGTTGGCCTTCATGGGTGTGAAGA
>VDFB02367907.1:0-25371 GCA_007258455.2 Sequoia sempervirens | reverse complement strand
TAATATTCAGAAATAAATCAGTTTAGTTGGATAAATGGTGTATGTGATCTCATATTTGGAATGTTTGTAGCTATCTCTAGTCTATACTCCCAGTAACTATCTGATTGTAGTAGGCTGGTGAAGTCAACCTGGACCGTATATTCAAATGTGTTTAAGTTCGGTTGTAGATGCAAATCTATGATTTGAAAATCTGTATTCCTCAGAAGATTGCACTGTTCTTGTAAGATTGCCTTGTGGGTCGAACAGGAATTGGTTATTTGAGATAGGTCCATTCCAGATATATGTTATTTACACTGCTTGTCCTTTCAGTAATTTAGGTTTTATCACTTCCTTGCATCCCTATCTTTTGCTGTTTCTTTATTATTCAGTTAGGTTTAGGATTTTAAGATCATCATATTGTCAGATCTGATAAATTGAAAGATACAGTTTGCTTGTAGTAAGGTCCGATTGTGATTACCAGCATTTCACATTTTATCTGAGTTGTTTTATGCATTGTTATGACCTAACACCTGAGAGACCTTGGGGTAATTTTCAGTAATTTATTGTTGAGAATAACCTTTCAAGAGAGATAGAATATTGCATTCTGTCTGAGTTGTTGTTTTGCAGAAAACACCATCAACAGATTGGCGCTAGAAGGAGGGCCTGAATGAGCACACTGGATCATTTCTTGAATGCCATCTCTCCAGAGAGATATAGGAGAAATACCAGATCCACCACAGGAGAGGAGGATTTAGAAGAGTTATAGTTCCCCAATAAATCAAGGAGGACCAGAGTGAGGGGAGAATCATCATCACCCATCCCTTCACCCACATCGTCCATATCTTCACATCCTGAAGTTGAGGCCATACCCATCCCTGAAGCCGTTCGCATTCAGCAGCCTCAGCAGGTCAATAACCTACCACCACCTCCACCCCCGCTCTTACCAATGGCTTTCCTTGCCAACAATCCCTCACCTTTGTTCTTTCAAGCCTACAATGTTATGCCCAAGAACCCTGAACACTTCTATTCAAAGTTTCATGCTAACGACCCAAACAGGACTGCTGAAGAGCACCTGAGAATTTTCCAGACCTGCCTTAAGGACAGGGGGATAGTTCATGAGAATGTTGCCTGTAGGTTATTCCCTTATTCACTGGGAGAAGAAGCCTTTTATTGGTATAACCATCTCCCTGCCGGTTCAATTATTAATTGGAATGACCTTGAGAAGGCCTTTTTGCAGAAGTTCTGGATTCCCATCAGTGCCAATGAGTTATACCTGTAGTTCATCAAGGTTAAGAGAGAGGTTAACGAACCCATAGCCAGTTTCAATAATAGGTTTCACCGTGCATTCACCAGATTACAAGACCCATATGTTTTGGACGACGGTACTGCCCTGGGAGTGTATTATGAAGCTCTGGATAGCCTAACCGCAACCTTTTTGAAATGGAGACCCAACCCTCCGGGCACCCTGATTGATGCTTATACAGAGGCTGTCAAGCTCAGTACCGATATGAGACAACACTTGACTGGGCCCTTGCCTTCTCTGGGACCAGCTGCACATCCTAACCAGATTCAGGTAGTAAATCAGGCCCTCACCAATCATACCCCAATTATGAACCCAGTTCCCCAATTACCCCTAGTACCACACCCGGGTCATCCCATGAACCATATCTCTCCTATGACAAACTTCCCTCAGCAACAAGTGAACCAACCCATGTATCAGCCACAACAAAATAGCTTCCCTGCTTATCTGCATAATTCTGAGGTGTTGCACCAGTCTTTGGGATCCGCCACAATGCCTCTTCCCCTTCAGAGTAACCCGAACCAGATCCCTTACCAAGATCCTAATAAGGAGAGGATTGATGAAATGGCCGAACAAATAAAGAAGCTAAATCTGGAAGTGACTTACCTGAGGAATCAGAATAGTCAGTTGCAAGCTGCTCAGAAGGGAATGCAATCTAATCCAAACAAGGAGTTTCCACAAGGACATAACTTCGACAGGGGACAGCGTAATGACAGAGGGTTCTACAATGATAGGGGATATAACCAAGATAGGGGTTACAACAATGACAGAGGTTTCAATAATGAAAGAAGGCAGAATTTTGACAAAGGCCAAGGAAGTGGGTCAGGATTTGATAAAAGGTCACCACAAGGACAGAACAGGACTTGGAATACAGGGTTCAATAATGGGGGAGTTCCTACCCCGTTGGATCATCCGGCTAATCAGATTGTTAATCAGTCTGTAAACTAACCAGTCAATCAAGATAAGCCTCCTACTGGGGTATATCTGGCAGAAGCGGCCTTATCAGGGTGGTGCAGACTCCATAAGACAAGCTAGCATTCAGAATTGGAATGTCCGGAGTTCCAAACTGCTGCCTCTATCTTTCAGTATGAGGTAGAGAACAATGTGAATACACAGGAGATTGTTCCCTCTAATTCCTATGATTCCCCTGTGTTGGTATTGAATCATGCTCCTTTTCCAGCTAGCCAAGAAAATGTACCAGAAGAACCCGATTCCCATGAAGATGAAACAGACCAGATTTGTAATGGAGATGAGGTTGCTCAGCTATTCAACGAAGAAATAAATGATAATGGCCCCCTCGATCAGGAGAATGCTCATGTTGAAGAAGTACAGATGTTTCAAACACAGGGATTGAGGGATATGCCTCATAGACGCCCACAGCCTGGGGGACCATTCACCACCTCCATCCCTCCCAACAACTTCAGTACCCCTCCAGATCCTAATGCTAGCAACAATCCGTCTTATCCACATGTCTCCAAGCAGTACCTTTCGAAAGAAAAACAAGCTCAGACTGAACCACAAAAGGAAAAGATTGTTCAAGCAAGCAAGGATAAGGCAGAGGAGCCATCTAAGGAGGTCTCTACTGATATGAGTAAGGAGCAGATGGCCTCATATGTTGCAGAGGAATTTAAGAAACTAAAGGTAAACCTTTCTGCATTCGAGTTGTTAAGATTTCCTGCAATTAGGAAGGTTGTCTTAGGTACTTATGATGCAAATTCAAAGACATTGGACAAGCCTTCTGGTGGGCATGTCAGCCAGACTTCCAGTTTTCAGCTTGTGAACACACAAAGTCAGACACAGAATAAGACCAATCCACCCCCTGGAGATAGAGGAAAAGAAAAGGACAGAACTCAAGTGGCCCAGATGGATACTCAACCCACTTTGTTTCAAGGGAAGACAGAGACTCCACCATTTCTGATCTCGGTCAGAATCTTTGGTAAGAACCTTCACAATTGTCTGTTGGATTCAGGTGCTTCCACCAATGTGATGCCTCTCAGAGTTTGCAGAGCCCTGGGAATCACGCCTGCTGATTCCCAGAAAAAGGTCACTCAGTTGGACAGATCCGAAGTGAGTGTGGTAGGAGAACTTAACATGATCCAGATGCAGATAGCTTCTGATCCTAGGATCCAACAGGTTATTAACATTCAGGTAGCTGACATTCCTGATGCATACGGTTTAATTTTAGGAAGAGATTTCACTAAGGCCCTAAATGGGTATGTGTCCACTGATCACTCTCACATGTGGCTTCCCTGGAAGGGAGTGCCTAATCAAATAAGGATTGAGAGGGAGCCTAGAATGAAGAACATGATAACAGAATACCAAAAGACCTCAACCGAGGTTCTCATATCAGAAGCTGGAATGAGAAACTACTTACTATCAGCCATATACGAAGAATCAGATGCAGAAGAGGTGCTGATGTTGCATACGATGCCAGCTGATGTTGGAACAGGGTCCAGTCTTGTTGAAGTCCTGATAGAATCAGTTGAGGAAGAAGGAGAACCTGAGGATAGGCAGATCGGCTTACTGAGTAATTTTCAGGATTTCATTAAACAGTGCGTGGAGAATCAGACTCACTTGGGAAGGAAGACAAGCTTTAAGGAGTTACTCTTGCCAAATTGGTGCAGAGTTCAAAATGCTTCCCACTCAGAGTTGGAGTGTTGCTTGTGTCAGACAGCAGTAAAAGAAGTACACAAAAGCATGAATCCATCTCAGGTGACTAGCACAGATGAGTAGAATCTGCAAGCAAAGTGTGAAAATCAGGAACTTGCTGTGACTAGGGAAGCCTCTATTACTGATAAACCAAAAGATAGAATGAAGAAGACCACCAATACAGAATACTGGACTCTCAAGTTTGATGGATCCAAGTCCAAGCAGGGGGCTGGAGCCGGATTTGAGTTGATCAGTCCAAAGGGTAAGAGTTTCTTCGCAGCCCATAGGCTCCAATTTCATTACACAAATAATGTGGCTGAATATGAAGCCTTAATTCATGGACTCCTTATGGCACTTAAGAAAAAGGTCAAGGTCCTGCAAGTGTTTGGTGACTCAGAATTAGTGCTCAAACAAGTAAGAAAGCAGTATGCGTGCCACGATAGGAGAATGACCAACTACAGGCATAGAGTGTGGGACCTCATTGAGGGATTTGACGCTTTTAATATCCAATTGATCCCAAGGAAGAAGAATCAGACAGCTGATTCTCTAGCTCAAGCGGCCAGTACTTTGCAGCCCCTGTCCCTATCAGGATTGAAAAGGTTCACTGTTGAATTAACTCCTGTCCCATCAGTCCCTGACAACGTGACTAATTTTTAGGTGTTTGAGGATGATAAACATATCCTTGACTTTATCACGAACACGGATGTTTTTGCTTCACAGATCATTGATGAAACAGAACCTCAAGAAGCAGAATTGGACCTGGAAGGTGTGCTGAATTTGAAGTCCAACACTATTCCAAGGGGAATGGTACAGCTAGAAAGGATTTTCGATATGGACAAAATTAGAGATCAGGAACAAGAATCTAAGAAAGAATCTATCAGCAGACAGTGTGATACTCACAATGTGGGCATTGAGGACAATGTAAAGAATATTTTCATTGGTAAGGTCTGTACTCCTGAAGAAAGACAGGGAATAATCAGAGCCCTATACGACTTTCCAGACATAGTGGCCTGGGGTTATGAAGACTTGAAGACTTACAATACATCCATCATAACTCACACTATACCTCTCAAGCCAGGTGCTAAGCCTTTTAGACAGAGGCAGAGACCTATTAATGCACTGTTGGAGCCACTCATACAGAAGGAAGTCCAGAAACTGCTATCCACTAGAATCATATTTCCTGTCAGGCATTCTACTTGGGTGGCTAATCTGGTTCCAGTAAGAAAGAAGAATGGTGAAATTAGGCTCTGTGTTGACTTCAAAAATCTGAATAGGTCATCAGAGAAAGATAATTATCCAGTTCCCTCTTTGGATGAGGTGTTACAAGTGGTTAATGGATCGCAGATGATGTCCTTTCTGGACGGATATTTAGGGTATAATCAAGTGATGGTCCAGTATGAGGACAGACATAAGACTGCTTTTACAACTAAGTGGGGAACCTTCGCCTACAGGAGGATGCCATTTGGGCTTATCAATGCAGGAGCCACGTTTCAACGAGCTATGGATATCGCTTTCAAGGACATCATAGGAAAGTGCATTATCATTTACATGGACGATCTGACTGTTTTCTCCAAAAATAGAGGGGATCATATCTCAGATCTGCGTAAGGTGTTCCAGAAGTGCAGAGAATTCGGCATCTCTTTGAATCCCAAGAAGTGTATTTTCGGGGTTACAGAAGGCAAGTTGTTAGGACATGTGATATCAGCGAAAGAAATTACTATAGACCCGGAGAGAGTGGAAGCCATCCTGAAAATTCAACCACCTGCCAGCAAAAAGGAGATGAAGTCCTTCTTCGGTAAGATTAACTTTGTCAAGAAATTCATCACGGGATTTGCTGAGATTGTGAAGCCGTTAAATGCTATGTTGAAGCAAGATGCCAAGGTCGAGTGGACTGCAGAAGCGAAGGAGTCCTTCGCAAAGATTAAGAGAGCCATTGCCGATGCTCCAGTGTTGGTGAGTCCAGATTACAATAAGCCTTTTTATATTTATTCCTTTGCTTCAGACCACTCATGTGCTGGAATGCTGACACAAAAGTCTGATGAGGGGAATGAGCATCCCATCGCTTTCATGAGTGCACCATTGAAGGATGCTGAGCTGAAATACCCATGTGTGGAGAAGCAAGCTTATGCCCTTGTTCGAGCAGTAAAGAAATTTAGGCATTATATCCTCAGAAATAAGGTGTTCGCAATTGTTCCTGATTCTGCAGTTAAGTTATTGCTGATGCAAAATGAATTAGGGGAGCGCAGAGCTAAATGGGTGACTATGCTTCAGGAGTATGACATTGAGATCCAGCCCATGAAGCTGGTAAGAGGACAAGGACTAACCCAAACCATGGCGGAGATGGGCCTGAATTGTCTGTCCATAACTATAATGTTGAAGAGGTTTCCCAGAGGGCTGGTATGATGATATAGTCTATTATCTATTGAATCAGCGAGCTCCTGGTCATCTTAATGCAGTTCAGAGGCGAGCCTTGAGGTTGAAAAGTGATGGTTTCATGCTGAAAGGAGCTGTCCTATACAAGAAGAATCACGAAGGTATTTACTTGAGGTGCCTTGGAAGACAGGAAGCTGAGAGAGTAATAAATGAGTTTCATGAGAAATATGGCACTGGTCATGGTTCTGCCATCGCCACTGCGAATCAGATTTTGAGGGCAGGATATTACTGGCCTACACTATTCAAGGATGTTCATCATCATGTCTGGACCTGTCACACTTGCCAGACTGCAGCAACGAGAGAAAGGTGTGCAAAACTTCCGCTCCAGTCTGTGATTGAGGTAAAACCTTTTGCTCAATGGGGGATGGATTTCATAGGCCCCATCAATCCACCATCTTCTGCTAGACACAGGTATATCCTTACCATCACTGATTACTTTACAAGATGGACTGAAGCGTTTGCTTGTAGGCAGTGTACATCGGAGGTAGTAATTGATTTTCTTGAATTTGCTATTCTCAATCGATTTGGATGTCCTGTTGCTGTTGTGTGCGATAATGGTCCTGCCTTTGCATCTTTAAAATTATCAAACTGGGCTTTTGATCATGGCATTGTTGTCAAATTTGCATCTAATTATTATCCCCAGGGGAATGGTCTAGCTGAATCCTCTAACAAGAACTTGTTAACTGTCATCCGAAAACTGCTAGAGAGGAACCCAAAAGACTGGCACACCCAGCTTCGGTTTGCTTTTTGGGCAGATCGTACTCGGATCAAGTCCTCCATTGGTACATCTCCCTATCATTTAGTGTACAGTCTGGAACCAGTTTTCCCTGTCCAACTCAAAATCCCAACTCTATAGTTTATCAACCAGTTTTATGATGAAGGGGATAGAAGGGAAGCCAGGTTAGCTGAATTATTGCACCTTGAAGAAAAACGGGACAATGCCCTAGAAAAATTTGCCAAACATCAGGGGGTAGTCAAGCGATGGTTTGATAGGAGAGCTAAAGTTAAGGCTTTCAGGATTTCTGACCTTGTCCTGTATTAAGATAAGCCACATGATCAGAAAGGGAGCCATGGAAAATTTGATAAATTGTGGCTTGGTCCTTACCAGATTGCCGAAATTCTTGGAGATAATGCCTTCCATTTGAGGACTCTCACGGGAGAGGACATACCACTGCCTGTCAATGGGCAGTATCTCAAACATTATTTCCAGTCTTGAGCTATTTTCAGCTCTTTGCCCTGTAAATAGTTAGTTAGGTTGTTTTCTTTGTTTGTTTTGCTTGCTTTGGTTAGGGGTAGGTTTCCTTTTTGGCTTTGCTGGTTTTGTTTGGTTAGGGTAGGTTTGCTTGGGTTTGTTTGTTTTGTTCGGCATTGCTCTTGCTTTTGGTCCTATATCCTTTTAGGATTGTGGGTGCATCTGTATGGTAATGGTGGCAAAGCTGGCCTAATATTCTTGATATTTCCCTTACAAACTTTGATCATTTTTCCAGCATGCCATGGTATGAATTCTTTTGCCTCTGTCATTTGTCCTGGTGGTAAGGTGAAGGTTTTACAGTCAGTCTGAACAGGAGTGTATTGGGGTCTTATACCTTTAATCCTTAATATACCTGAAGTTGTAAAGGTCCATATGAGGTCTGGATAGGTGAAAAATCTCTTTCTGCTCTAGTGCCACTGTGGTTCTCAGCCCTGAGTGTGAACTTCACTGTTCACAGGTTGAATAAAAGGAAATATCAGTAAAACAGCAAAAGAAAAAAAAAAGTATATATATATTTGAAAATCATGAGGTTGGAATTCAACTCATCAGGGGGATCTGAATATCTCTACTGGGGCTATAGACGCCTAGCTGGCAGTAGAGCTATGTTCAGGAGGATCACAACGATAACCTCGTCGGGGCTATAGATGCCTGACTGGCAGCGAGGCTCTATCCCGGTTACTTTTAGAGTAAGAATCTTTATGTAGTCTGTTCATACCGAGTCTGGTTCTTCTTGCAACTGAGGGTAGGTAATACATGCAAGTGCACACACTTAGACCCTGGTATAGGAATGTAGGATTGGCTGAAAATTTCTGTGCTTTAACTTAGGGTGGTGGCTAGGTATCTGAGTCGAAACCATGAGTTCTGGGTTCTTGATTCCAGATTGTCATCGAAATGCTCAGGAGCATTTCCCCAGCGGAGTCGCCATTTGTTGTGCAGTTTTCGTACGCACGCCCCACTTGGAGTGGGGACCCTTTTTTTTGTTGTCTTTGACCTTTGATTTTATTGGATTTATCATTTTAGGGTCTTGACATGTTGGTCTTGCTGGCTCTGCCCTTGCCCTGAGGTTGGAATTGATTGAAATTGAGTTTTGGGCAAGTCCGGGTTTTCACTGGATCTGGGATTTTCCACCTCTGGCAGATTCTTCCGGGCTCTGGTTCCTTGTCCGTTTCTGGCGGGATTCTCTGATTCCGTGTTTTCTGCTTGTCTTCAGGATTTTCCGGTCCTATCGGATTTTCCCGGATTCTGTCAAAATCCCGGTCTTCCTCATTTCCTCAGTTTCTGCATTTCCGCGAAATCTGTGTTTCCGCGCATTATGGGATTTTTTGAAATTCTGTTTGGGGCTCGGGTTTCCGGACTTGTCAGAAATGTCTTATCGCACATTAATAGTTGAGGTACCTTTGCTCAGACGGGTATAAGGTCGAATTTAGGGTATTTTCTGATTCATTCTAACTTCATTGCTTCCTTGCTGACTGCTCTGGCGATTGAGATTTTCATTTGAGCTTTGAGGGATTGATCTTGGTTTGTTTGTGCGGGGATTTCTTGAGTGTTGCTGCCGATTTCTCTTTACTTGGACGTGTTTACCTCGTGGTCGACTTTCTGAGCTTGGATTTCGTTTGCTTTGATCCATGGTATGTATCCATTGCCCTTCCGTTTACTTGCACGATGATTTGGGGTTTTCTTGCACTGGGTATTGTTAAATTTGGGGTCGGCCCTTGTTTTGGTTTTGTTTTCATATTTATACAGTTGGGATTGATCCGTTTTATTATTGAGCCCCATCTCCCGTGCCCTATGAGCCACATTTGTCCGTTGGATTGCATATTTATCCTTTAGGTGGCATTTTGGGTCAGATTGCTTGTTTGTTTTGGACGCGAATGTGTACCATGCGAAATTAGGGTTTCCTTGGCGTTTCGGCTAGAACGATGGTTTTATTTTTGTGCTTGAGTGACTTTTGTCCCGTGTTATGTTGGCTTCCCGTCCTATGAGGATTAGAGGGCTTTTAGGTAATCCTGAACCGATATTTTTTTAACCCTGAAGCTTGCTCTGGTTTTAATGGCGGGAATTCGATCGTTTGATTTAAGGCATCATCGTTTCAGCACGGGGATTCCTTCTTTTGAGGGCTTTTGGGAGTTGGGTCCTTTGCATTGCTTGATATTGTTGATTATCATCGGTTTTAGGATCATTTGAGCTCAGGTAGTGGAGATCCCGTGGTCGTTCAGGTCTTGGTGCACGTTTTGCCGTTTTTGGGTTTCCGAGCCCATCGCGGAATTTCCTTGCTCCTGGATTTTCCTGGTTTGGGCTTATTCCGCGGATAGGGTTAATTTCCGGTGCATTTGATGCTGTCCACAAAAATCCGTTCCATCCGGATTTTTTTGAATTTCCTGTCTAGTTGCGTTCTTTTGTATATTTCGATGATAGGATTGATGGAATGATCGTTTATGTTTATTTCCTGTTGCTAATGAATAATTTTTAACGATTATCCTTTGATTTTCCGAGCGTATTAATGATTTATATGTCTAATAATGCCTTGGCAGCAGGAATCCGTCTGGGTCGGATTTCTCTGAAATTTTGCCCCGACGGTATTTTCCCAGTTTACACGATTTTCCCGGATTATTGGATTTCTCTGGATCTCGAAAGATTGGCAATTAGCAATGGATTTTAATGGATTTATATGATGTGTGCTCCCCCCTTTTGGATTGATATGAGCTTAATAATTGGATTCTAATGACAATTCTTGAATGTGCAGGCCGAATCAAGCAAGGCTACTACTGGGAAGTCCAAAGGTGGTGCAGGGGCATCTTCAGTTTCTGAGACAGAGAGATTGAGATTATACATGAAGAGTCAGGTTCCAGAAAGTAAGATATCTTCCGTGTGGGCTGAGATATCTGACACCAACGTTGGCACGTGGCGGTACGAGGAGTTCAAACAAAGAACAGATGAGAAGGACCAATCAACCTTGAGGCAAGGAATGATGAATTCAGGATTGGCGCATGTGGCAGGGTTCCCTCCAATGGTCCAGTGCTACGAGTTAATTTTGGAGTGTGCTAGACAGTACGCTTTTGATACACAGATGGTGGTCAGCACTGAGGGATGAGTCTTGGCACACTTCAGTCCTGCCTCCATTGCCCAGGCCTTCAGCATGCCAGATCTCCCCTCGGTCTGTGCCTTAAACATTGACACAACTCGAACATATTATGAGAACGAGCCAGTTAAGGCTCAACAGATCATTAATTCATGGCTGGAGAAGCCAAAATCCCACCACTCCAAGTTGCCTAAATAGTTGCACAGGGTGAAATTCAGGCCGGATATCTACGATGCCATCACACTGTTGAGCAGGGTGGCCGGACTTAAAACTGCTGGAGTATTGGAGAGTTGGATGGTCCACGTGATCACCAAGATGAGTCAGCGAAAAAATTATCACTGGGAAGGTCTCATTAGTGTGGAAATAGACAAACAACTGAGGAATGTCTTGGAGTCGAAGAAGTTCACCATGTCCTCCTATATCATGTATGTACTGGCCATCTCCTATCCTTACAAGGGACTGACTCCGGTGGGAACTATCGGGCAGGATATCATCTACGAAGTCTATCTGGAGCTACATTTGGGACACAGAGATTATAGGAGGGCCAATGATGCCTTTACAATACACATTACCAGGACCCTTCAGAATGCAGAACATATCAGATTATCCGATGGGGCTAAGGGGTTGATCAAGAATTACGGGGCATGGTTTATCCAGTTCCCAACCTTCACTTATCTCCAGATTGATGGATGCCCTGTTGCACCCTACAGATTGCCCAGGTATCCCACTGACCGCATAGTGCTACTGGAGGTCGTAAGACAAATTTGTGAGTTTGATGCAGTGGTGAAGAGGGAGAAGCATAAGACTGGCTTTGGAGGTGACTTCCCTCTTGGGATTGGCGTGGGGGAAATGTGCCCGTCCATCCAATCGGCTCACACTGCAGGTGAGGAGTTAGCTGCATATGGATTCTCTTTCCATTCAAAGAGAACAAACTTTGATATAACCGGAGAGGCACAGAAAAGGGCTACCCGGGAATACAGGCATAAGGAGGATTTGGAGGACTACTGGGTCAACATCAAGGATGACCTTGATGCGAGGAAGAAAAGGTATTCCCGGCTGCCTGTAGAGGCCATTAGACAGTATAATGTGAAGCTGATTCCGGATCAGCTGGATGACGATGGAAAACTAGTCCAAGACCATGTTTATGAGCCCATTAAGGACAGGTCAGTGGCAGACATTGATTGGAATGAGCCTGAGGTAACAGAGTTGGAAGACTTGATGGCTCCAGTGCTAAGATTTACTTTTTCTTGGATTAAGCATAAGGTCTGGATGTTGGAGAATGCTAATGTGCCTTGTACTTTTCATTTGATGGGGAATCTCGACCCCATGTCCACCTCTGAAGAATCCGGGGAAGAGGACCCCAAAGGGAAATCAGCTAAAACCTCGCCATTCAAGATCAAAGTCAGAGGTCCTAAGGGAACTGAGCCTATAACAAGGAGAAAACCAATTGGCAAACGCAGGTGGAAGACTCTGACAATCAGCAAGTCCTTGGATGAGGAAGAAGCAGAGAAAGCTGAAGGAGAGGATGCTCCTCCACCACCAAAGAAAACCAGAACTACAAAGGTGGCTAAGAAGAAAGATGAAACTGCTTCGTAGAATGAACCTCCAGTTGTTGATGTGGAGAGTTCCGAAGGTGAAAAGACCAAGGTGTATACCAGAAAATCCAGAACTCCTTCCCCAAAGGATGCTCCACAGCCAAAAGATTCTTCTCTAGTATTGCTAGCTAAAGAGCAGGACAAGCCTATCTCTCCTCCACAGAGCGTATTAGAACCGGAGAATCCGTATGAGCAGGAAATCAGCGGAGAGGCATAACCGTTCAAAGAAGGAACATTGTTCAGTGAAGCTGCCGGGCTTGAGGTAGAGACGGAGGAAAGACACACTTCTCCCTTGGTACAATACAAAGATTCTCCAGAGAGTGAGAAAGGCCGCGGATCACCAGAACCGGAGGAAAGCCTACCTGCTCGGACTCCATCACCGGTGCATCCAGAATTGGGACTTGAGGAGGCTGGTCAAAGTGAGAAAACTCTGGAGAAGGAAGGGGACAAGGTAACAGCCGAGGAGGAGGTCGAGGTGACAGCTGCGGAAGGGGAGAAAGCCACAGAAGGTCCGGGAGAAACTAGAACAGAGGAAATCCGGACAGACCCCGTAGCCCCGGACTGGTTAGAGAAAGAAATTGCAAAGAAAAAATAGGTGATAGTAGAAGACACTCCTCTTGACTGGGATGAAATGTTATCTCAGATTGGCAAAGGGAAGAAGAAGAAGGCTGCAAGGGTGATTTCCCAAGTGGAAAGGGATGAGGTGCATAACCGGGTAGTTCACATCGCCACCCCTGCTGCAAATAAAACAAGAGATGAGGTAACAGGCCAGGATTATAATGTTCAAACTATTAACCTTGGGCCGGCCTCCCTAGAGCAGGATATTGAGGAATTTGAAGGGTCAAGTGCTATAATTGTTGACAGACTTAAGAAGGAGACCCAGTCAAAACGAGAACTGAAAAGAGAAAACGAAAGGTTGAGGAAATGTCTGGAAGAGGTAATGAGGCCTCTACAGTCTCTCCATCCGTCCTCCTCTACTACTCCGGGATTTCTGCCCAAGGAAACAATCACCGGAATTGAAAAGATGAAGGCCTCCGCTCAGGCTGCCACAAACTGGTTGATGGGTGTACAGACACAAGGAGATGAAGCTATCAAAGAGATCCTGTCTGTGGGCAAAGATGCAGTCCGGGGAAAGGAACTGTTAGAGAGCATCTTGTCTCAGGATAAGAATGACATGGACCTCCTACTGTAGAAATCAAAGATTATTCTAGGGTATGGTAAGGATCAGTTGGGAAAGGAAGGAATCCTTCCCTCTGTCAGATTGGATGAACCATGGGAATGGTTCAAGGTGTTGCAGATCAGGCAGGGAGGCTTAAAAAAGATACAAAAACGAAGGAAATCAATTGAGGCTGACCTCACTGCAATTTATGATGGTTGCATAGCTTTCTTTGAGGTGATGACAGGGAGGAAGAAAATAGCTCCCAAATATCTGAGCTTAGATCAACTGAAGGAATGGTGGCATGAGGTTTATGCCCCGGAATCTGATGGAGCTGTCACCTCCCATTTGCTTGATGATGCAGCTACCTACTTGGCAGTAATTGATAGGTACATGACCAGCATGAAGGACTGGAAGAAAACCATTGAGCGGTCCAATGAGGGAATTGATTCGATTAAATGCCGGCTCAGGGTTTTGCCGTTGCCACCTATTGCTGAGCTGGAGGGGATATTCTCGAAGGTCCAAGGGTCACCAGCGCGGAGGAAAGACAAAGGAGAGTAGCAGTTAATGCTCTTTTCGAGATTTGTGCTTCCCTATTATTATAGGGCATGCATTGGACCGGACTTCCTTGGGGACTGTGCCTTGGCCGACTTGGATGATGGCATTAAATGTGTGCCTTAGTTTGTTTCCTTGGCCGACCTGTTTTGGCGGTTTTTGATTATTTTGTAAAAATGTTTGGCTGGGCCGACATGTTTTGGGGGGAAATTTGATAAATAGGCATTCTTGCCTCATTGTAAGGGTTAGAAGACATTGGTTATAGACATTAGCAAGAATAGAGATTAGCAGGAGCAATAGTTAGAGAGAATTTCTTGAAGCAAATCATATTCAGAACAGTTGAATTGTTGCAGCATTTGGTGATTAATACAATTGAAGGCATTGTGGTTATTCCTGGTGAAATCCTTTGTGTTATCTCATCTTGCATGGTTCCTTTGTTCTATCTTTTAAATTGCTTGAAGATCTAGGGTTTAATGAAATAAATCAGTTTAGTTGGATAAATGGTGTATGTGATTTCATATTTGGAATGTTTTGTAGCTATCTCTGGTCTATACTCCCAGAACTATCCGATTGTAGGTAGGGTGAAGTCAACCTGGACCGTATATTCAAATGTGCTTAAGTTCAGTTGTAGATGCAAGTCTATGATTTAAAAATCTGTATTCCTAAGAAGGAACGTTCTTGTAAGATTGCCTTGTGGGTCGAACAGGAATTGGTTATTTGAGATAGGTCCATTCCAGATATATGTTATTTACACTGCTTGTCCTTTCAGTAATTTAGGTTTTATCACTTCCTTGCATCCCTATCTTTTGTTGTTTCTTTATTATTCAGTTAGGTTTAGGATTTTAAGATCATCATATTGTCAGATCTGATGAATTGAAAGATACAGTTTGCTTGTAGTAAGGTCCGATTGTGATTACCAGCATTTCACATTTTATCTGAGTTGTTTTATGCATTGTTATGACCTAACACCCGAGAGACCTTGGGGTAATTTTCAGTAATTTATTGTTGAGAATAACCTTTCAAGAGATAGAATATTGCATTCTGTCTGAGTTGTTGCTGTGCAGAAAACACCATCAACACTTACCTTCATAATTTTTGGAGCCTTTCTTCATCCTTCTCATAAATTTAGCTTTTATTTCATCAAGATTTTCTTCATCCAAATCTTCAGCTTTTGTAGCCTTAAAGGTAGTCTCTAATTTGAAACCATTTCTTAAATTTTGCTTCCTCATCTCATAAGATGTCAAAGATCCCAACAAAATATATTTAGTGTAAGTCTTGTAATCTATACTTTTTTCAATAGCACACACATTTTCGTTGTAAACATCAAGGATAGTTCTAAGAATATTTTTTTACAATCTTGGTTTCATCTACAGTAGCACCAAGTCCTTGCATTCTATCTACTATCTCATCCAATATATGAACATAAGTTTAACATTCTCATCTTTAAACATGTGTAGGAGCTCAACTGTGTTTCCAAATTATACAATTTTTCAACTTTGACCCTTTCATCACCGTCATGCACCCTTTCCAAAGCATCCCAAACATGTCCTTAGCAGTTTTCAGATTTTGAACCTTAATCAACTCGGAAGGTACAAGATTGTTCTTCAAAATATACTTCGCCTTATTGTTCGATCCATGTGCCTTGATCTCATCAGTTGTACTTGAACCATTAATAGGAGTGTAAGGATTCTTGTAATCTTTCTCTACATCATATCCAAAATAATCTTGATATTCTTCCATCAATATTTTTCAAATAGCATAATTAGTTCCACCAATCGTTGGATAATAATAAGTAACTTTTCCAGCCATCCTAGACCTTTCGTAAGTGGTTAAGCCTTTACAAAATTCACCAGCACTAATCCTTAATACTGTTTAAATGGATAAACATTAAGTGCAAGTGTAGAAAGTAAAAACCATCACACAAACACAATGCTAGATTTACGTGGAAAACCTAATAAGGTAAAAACCACGGTGAGGATTAACTCACACTATATAGAATATCAAAACTAATTACAAAAGGCTCACTATCTGAGAAACAAGGCTTACTGCCAAAACAAGGACTCACTATCTAGATCAGTACTCATTGTCCAACAGGGCTAGCAAATAGGACTCATTGCTAGAGAGATACAAAGAAGATAGAAGAGATATGTTATAGAGAGAAGAAAATCTCAATGCAACAGAGAAATGCACCACAATTTTCTCAACCACTCGCAGACATGCATGAATGATAGAGTACACCTTTAGCTCACTGCATCGAGAAAATCAAAATTTAAGCTTCACACTGATCTACCACACTCACATCACACACACTCACTGATTCACATCAATCTCACATCTATCTGCTCTATTTATTCACACTTATCTCTCTTTGTACATCATTTCACCACTAACTCATCTTGTATTTATACCATCTTCAAAGTCAACCATCCAATATTAAATTCAAATTAGGCTGGCAACAAAAAATCCTAGGGTGGAACTAGAATGATGTCGACCCAACCACACGCTTGGTGAGGACCCAAATAGATTCAACACACTACATCAATTCTGAAGATAGTGTTCAACACAAGGTCAGCCAAACTAGTGTGAAACACATAGAACAATTAAGCACGATCCTTCTAGATACCAAAATTATCTTCAATACAATCATAGGAACTCAACTCTAGAACCGCAAGTCATAAGACTTCACCAAAGAGAAATCTAGACCCACAACCTTTTTCCTCGGCCTCAACCAGAACACAAAAAACCACAGTTCACAACTAGTGAACACAACTCACACTGTACAATGAATCAAGAGAAAAAATCTAGATATAGTAGCTTCCAATTGTTAAAGATCCAAGATACTGAGAGGGGGGGTGAATTAGTATCTTCTTGAAAATTTCCTGATTAGATACCATCCAATTACACACATGTAAACAATAGAAGAAATAAATAAAATCATTAACAGAACATGAAATTAGAGAACACAAGAACACTAGGATTTTTACGTGGAAAAGCCAAAATGGGAAAAACCACGGTGAGTGTTAGCTCACAATATTGTATAACTGGTTATAGAATATTACAAAATGGGTGGCTCACTGCTAGGACTCACTGTCTAGAAACAAAGGCTCATTGCCTATATAATTACAATGATTGAATGGCTTTCAGCTATAAAATGAACTGACAGAGTACACCTAATAAGTGCAAATTCAATTCCAATATAGCTCAGTAAATGAACTTAGCACATTTCATTATGTTCACACTTCTTTTCTTCTTTACACACCAGTCGTACCATTCTTCAAAAACTATTCATTATATATATTGAATCTTCTTCACAAGCATCAATTAGGTCGGCGTAAATAGATGCACTTCATATTTACCAAAAATACAATTTGTCAACTACAGGCTTCAAAAAAGATAACCCACACACTTCAACAAGTCGACACAGATTAAAAATAGGTCAGACATATATCTGCATAACAAAACTATTTTTCACCTTTGAGCAATTCATTAAGGAAGTCGGCCAGGAATTGATTTCAAACTAAAAAGAAAAAAAAAATTGTTTGAGCACCGATATGTAAACTCTTAAGAGTACGTGCTCCAATCATTTGTAATCTATTTCCCAAAACCACAAGAAACAATGCTCACCAGAAAACAAATGTGGACCAAAATACCAGAGGATTTCAACAAAAAATACCAATTCAAATACTGGACTAGAATACTGAAGAACTTTGGTCTTGATCTTGTAGTTGCAACTCATATATCATGGTGACATCAATGAAAAACAAAAAGTAAACAAATGAGATGTTCTTCATTTTTCCAACAATCTCCCCCTTTGTCATTGATGGCAACATGTGCCAAAACCAAAAAGAGTATTTACAAAATTCTTCTCCCCCTATCACTAACAATCCACCACTTCACTCCCCCTTTGACATCAAGGACAAAGGGTGTGCCAAAAACAACTAAAAAAAATTTAAGCAAAGAAAATATATATCAACTGGAAGATGACAAGCCTTGTAGGTCCTTCAGAATACCTTCCTAGACTATTTTTCCTTTTTCCTAGCGTTCCTTTGCTACAGTCAACATCTTGCTCAGATATTCCAACTCAATCAGAACTTCTTCAACACCGTCTAGAGTATCAGGGATTAGGTTTATCTTCTCACGCTTTTCAGCGCATGCCAGAGCTTCTCCAACCAAAGAGTATTCCATTCTTACAATATCACTTAATAGATTGAATTTCTTGATGATTTATTCTTTTTGTTTCTATAAGGCAAAGAAATTTTCTCTATGGGTAGCAATGGCTTTCCAAATTAATCTGTCTTTATCCTTAGAAACACTATAAGTACTAGAAACAATAGACAACTGGGACTCAATGGAGTCCATGAAAATCTTGATATTCTAAGTGGCATCTAGCCACTTCAAGTAGTAAGATAAAACAACATTTTCTTCAAATTCACAAAATTTCATCACTTCCAAACTCTTCTTGACACAGGAGTGTGCCAGAGAACATTTGTCAAGTAGGGCCAACAACATTTTCTTTGCCAAGTTTTCTTCTTTCTCTTGTCTTGTCTTTTCATTAAGTTCAGAGAAATTCTCTTTGAATGAGTCTAACAATAATCTCAAATTTTCAACAGGGACAAGAGATGTGTCAATGGATGCACCAAGTATAGCTTCCTGTAATGTTCTTAGAGCATCTTCTATCAGCTCCATTCCCTTTTGATGTGTCTCAAGAATTTCTTTTCTTTTGGTTGCTTGCATAGCATCACCCAACACAACTTTATGTATAGGAGACATCTTTTCCACATCAACATATCCTTCAATCAAAGGTAGTTTCAAAATTTCCTAAGGAATAATTGATTGAAATCTAATTTTCTTAGATAGCAAGCCTTTCAATACATCCCCACTAGAAGACGAATCATCGAAATGCTTCAAATATTTTACAATATATTTTTCTTCTTCATTTTTCCCGGAGGATTCCCCAATTGTCTTTTCTTCCTCTCCCTTTTATTTTTCTTTATCTTCCTCTAGTACCTCTTCTTCTTCTTCCTCTTCAGCCTTTTCATCTTCATCTTTATCATTTCTATTATCATTTTCTTCCTTGTTTCCATCTTTTTCATCTTTATTCTACTATTCTTTAGGATTATCTTGTCCTTCTTCATTTCCCTGACTAACACCTTCAGATTTCCATTATTTTCTTCCTCTTTATCTTGCTCTTTTTCACCTTTTTCTTCTTCAGTATGCTCTGGTGGAGAATCATTATGCATCTCAGGCTCATCTTCTCCTTCATTCTGCTCAATAACTTCATTACCAATCTTAATTTCAACATCAAAATTGTCAGAAATATTTGCATTACCTATTTCCAGAGGAACATTTTCCTCAACATTTCGAGCAATAGCATCATCACCTGTTTTGAGCATACCATATTTTTCTATTGTCTCTCAGATAACTTTAGCTATTTCCTTCCTCACTTTCCTTGTCAGCTTCTTGTTTCTTGTCATCAACATATTTACCATACCTTTCATTCAGAACATTTCAACACAGATCTTCTTCAAGGATTCTAGATCATCAGGGGTCAAGGAAGACCCAATCTTATTATATGTTGCACTTCTAATATTTTCTTTAAACACAACAACCTCAGATCTTCTTTTCATTAGATCATCCCACATGCTTTTAGGAATATATTTCTTTATATTATCCCATTTTACTTCTAAGACAATGACATACTCAATAATAGCTAAAAGTAGTTTTTTCTTATCTTCTTCTTCGACATCATCATAGTATTGAGTTGTGGGTTGAAGCATATTTTTGAAAGTTAACAAAGCATTAAGATTTGGCTCAAATTTATACTGGGGACCAAAACTTACTGGAATATCCTGTTCATCTTTTTGGTCGGCAGAGGTTTCATCAGCTACCTTGGCCTTCCTTGATTCAGGCTTGGTATGCATATGTATACCGTACTCATGCTCTTCTTCATCTTCAGAGGATGTCACAATATGTACTCTTTTAGATCCAACATCTGTGGATGCACTTTTACCAGAGGGTAAACCTCCTCTTCTTCTCCTTACAAGCTTTGCTTCAGGATCTTCTTCTTCATCATCTTGATCATCTGTAACACTCATGTTCTTCTCTCTTGTTACCTTCTCTTTCCTTCCTCTCTTAGTAGGGGTGACCGAAGGAGTCTCTTTCCTCTTCCCGGATCTAGTGGTTGGTCTGGAAGAAACAAGACCTTTTCCTTTATCATGCTTTCCAGGTTCAGTTGCAGTTGCAGGGGTTGCAGAGGATTTTATAGAGGTATTTCTACCAGATCTTCTCAAACCAGATGATTCTCCCTCTCTTTGTGCCACCTTATCCCTTCCAAGGGAAATCTCCTCTTCAGTAAATCCAACATCTTTAAGTGTTTTCTCCACTTCCTTCCTAATCTTAGGCTTATGTTGTTCCATATGAACTTCATAGACTTCTCTGCATATGTGCCAATTCTAGGTTCATTGGGGTCCTTTGGATTTTTCAGCAACAACTGTGCATAGCCTTCAACTTTTTTTTTTTTTTAATCTCATATCCAAGAGGTTGAATCTAGATATTTTGAGGTTCTACAGCCTCAATCATGCATTCATCAGTGGAGACATGAAATATGATTTCATGCTTATACTTCTCCACAATTTTCCTCAGAATTCTATCTCTTTCATTCATATTTCTTTTAAATACTATAAAGAAAGTTGCTAGGGAATCCTCTTGAGTGTTCAAATTTCCAATATTATGCATATGATAAAAAAATTGATGTCCCACTAGTTTGGATGGGTTCCAGAATACATCTTCAGTTTTTCCTAGAAGCATCTTCATGAAGTAAAACAATAAACATATGATGAATGAGAAAAACTTAAAGGCATAATTATTTTCCTTTGATTTCTTTATGTTTTCTAACAATTGCAGTTGAAGAAGCTCACAGATGTCATAATCTACACCTTTTAGTACCATATCATAGTTAGTATAGATTGTTGTGGCCGAAACAAAATTCTCCCTGTTTGTGAAATATATCTTATGACCTATCATGAGAGATGCATACTTCACTGCTATATTGGTAATAGTCTTCATTGCTAGGGCTCTTTTATCAAATGTTGCTCCAGTGAGTTTCATCACTACTTTGTTCTTTACAGATTTTAACATAGGTAATATTCCTTTATCCTAAAGACTAGTTATAGCCCTAATTTCTTCTTTCATTATCAAGTGTGGCCTATCAGTCCAGAGAAATTTGTCATGGATTCTGCTTAGAACCATCTTCACAATTTTTTCATTGTAGCTAAAATTAGAAAAAAATTTCTAGACATGCAACCTTTTATTAACCACATTCGAATACTCGAGTTTTATCCTGAAGTCATCACCAATAAGCTCTTTTTCCTAGAGGTCAATCAATTTTACATGATTGTACTCCTAAAACTTAACTCTAATCATCATCCTAGTATCCTCTGTCGGCATTACACCATGTGGAATTGATGAAAATGCACCCATGGAGTCATCTTCAAAGACTTTCAAAGAGTATGTTTTGTAAGATGGGCTCGGCTTCTCTGATTCTTTCACAACCACATGAGTTTCCATTCTACTGAATTCAAGAAAATTCACCAAAACATAATAGCTCAGGAATTATAAATACCTTTTTCAGCACACTGAGCCATAGCTAGAGTTTCCATAGCTCGAACTCCAATTATCTTCAGGAATTATCCAAAAGTTCTCCAATTCTTCAAATGCTCGAATGAACTAAATGCCTTGACCATTTTCTTTATAAAATAACAATTTTCCCTAAGTCGCATTTATTGTGGCAGACTTCAAAAAGCTGCTAAAAACTCCTTTCCTTTTACACAGACAAATCCTAATTTGATCCACAAAGAATCATTCCTTCATATTTTCTACCAGTTCCTTTTCCAAAACCTTTGAAAACTCAAGCTTCATCTCTCTTCTTCATGCCAGCCTCAGACATGCCAATTATCTAGGGGTTCTTATAATTTTCTAATAAAGCTCCCCCTATGACCTTGCTGGATCTAGTTACCGAATAAATCATTCATACCAGATGAGGGCATAGACTCATCAGTTGTCTTTGGTTCTTCTTTCTTTCTCCAAATCTTTCTCATCTCTTGCTTAATCTCATCTTTTTCAACCTTCTTCATAGATTCATTATTTTCTACCAAATTGGTTTCCTTACTCTTCTTGCTTATGCAGACTCTTGAAACATGTCCTGGTTTATTGCAATTATAGCATACAACATTCCTTTGATTAGATTGACTCCTTTTTCTGCACTAATTAGCTTTATTTCTATACATGTTACAGGAATAGAAATAACCATTGAAAGTTTGACTCATTCTGCTTGCATTAAATTGATGCATCATCATGGTTTTCCATTTACTTTCCCTATGTCCAAATCTTTTGCATGTAAAACATTGACCAGAGAAAGGAATAGGAAATTGATTTATCCTACTTCTACATTCAGTTTCCCTATGACCAAACCTATTGCATGTAAAAAAGGTGCCATTAAAGGAAGGGTACCTTTGTGCATTAGGCTTTCTCATCGAAGGTCTCCTAGCAAAGTTTTTGGAATTTCCTTTTTGTTTTCATTTATCTAGAGTCTTCTAATTATTCTCAGTTTTAGAGTTTTCACTAACATCATTTCCCATACCACTTTTGTATTTTTTTGGTTTCTATCCTACAATTAATTCATCAAGCCTTTCTGAGCTATATTTGAAATTGTTTTCACAGAGTTTTGCCTTCTCTAGATCCACTTTCAGGTTCATAATTTCTTGTTCAAGCTTGGTGCAATCTTCATACTTGCTTTGTACCAACTTGTTCAAACACTCTTAATTATTTTTTTCTCTTCTAGTTGAACTTTCAAACTGGAAATATCTTCATTAGCCTTCTTCAACTGATCAATTACTTCCTTATGCCTATCTTTGAATTTTTTTAGCTGCTCCTTAAGTTTTCAGACACATTCATTTGTTTCTTCAAGATTCTCTTTTAGATCTCTATTTTCTCTTTCAAATTTATTAAGATCCTCAAGAACAGTTTAGAGCTCTCCTTTGTCATTCATTTCTTCCATCTTTAGGATCTCCCTCAAGTTTTTAGGCTTAACCATAGGAACCGAGCTCTAATACCAATTGTTAAAGATCCAAGATACTGAGAGGGGGGTGAATCAGTATCTTCTTAAATTTTCTGATTAGATACCATCCAATTACACAAATGTAAATAATAGTAAAAATAAATGAAAGCATTAACAGAACATGAAATTAGAGAACACAAGAACACTAGGATTTTTATGTGGAAAACCAAAAATGGGAAAAATCACGGTGAGTGTTAGCTCACAATATTGTATAACCGGTTATAGAATATTGCAAAATCGGTGGCTCACTGCTAGGACTCACTATCTAAAAATAAAGGCTCACTGCCTATAGAATTACAACAATTGAATGGCTTTCAGCTAGAAAATGAATTGATGGAGTACACCTAATAAGTACAGATTCAGTTCCAATGTAGCTCAGTAAACAAACTTAACACATTTCATTATGTTCACACTTCTTTTCTTCTTTGCACACCGGTCACACCCTTCTTCAAAAACTGTTTGTTATATATATCCAATCTTCTTCACAAGCATCAATTAGGCCAGCCTAATTAGATGCACTTCATATTTACGAAAAAGACAATCTATCAACTATAGGCTTTCTTCACAAGCATCAATTAGGCCAGCCTAATTAGATGCACTTCATATTTACGAAAAAGACAATCTATCAACTATAGGCTTTAGAAAAGATAACCCACATGCTTCAACATGTTGACACAAACTTAAAATAGGTTGCACATATATCTGCTTAACAAAACTATTTTTCACCTTTGCACAATTCATTAAGAAAGTCATCTAGGAATAGATTTCAAACTAAAAAGAAAAAATAATTATGTACGAGCACCAGATACATGAAGTCTCGAGAGTACGTTCTCCAATCATCTATAATCCATTTCCCAAAACTACAAGCAACAATGCTGACCAAAAAACAAATGCGGACCAAAATACCAAAGGATTTCAGCAAAAAATACTGGTTCAGATACCAGACTAGAATACCAGAGTAACTTTAGTCTTGATCTTGCAGTTGCAACTCATATATCATGGTGACATCAATGACAAACAAAAAGTAACAAAATGAGATGTTCTTCTTCATTTTTCCAACACCAACAACCATGACCAACATATCTAAACTAGGAAAACATAGGAGTAAATCTCAGAGCAACCACTGAACACCTGCAATGTGTCTTCAATATAATTTTCTCAATATCCTCAACATATACAACTAATAACCTACAACCATGACATTAATGACAATAGCAACTAGTTGATAACCAATTGACCTGTTGACATCAATGACAACACGTTCATTTTTTTCCATTCTTGCAACAAAGCCGTCAAAAAAGAATATTCTCCTGGTGTGAAATATCCACTCCATTCCCTAGTTAAAATTGGTGTACAAATTGGTGTCACTGCTCAACCTAGGTGGAATGGAATCTCCAGTTAGTATATTCCACCGATGGAATATTCTCAGGCATATGCTTGATGGGTTTAAGCTTTTCCATAGTTGGTTCTTTCTTTCCATCTGTCATTTTTTTGAGTGGTCGATCCACTAGGAGAGGAGGGACCAACTATGGAAGCGTTGCATGACATACCTTCAAACACCTATGAGTACAACTGGTATGGTCTACAGACTATAACAATCACTTTTTTTTTGTTTTAAAAAAAAAAAACTTTATAATAATTTTCAAATCAAATAAAAATATGTGAATAATAATTTTTATATGTTTTTTTACAATTTTTTTTGCAAAAATAAAAATTGTACCGTAGTAATTATGACACTTGGGGGGCCATACGGTTCCTTAGGAAATTTCTTTTGCCTCAGCAGACAACTCCACCAAATTCAATGATTTGAAAATCAATCTTAGGCTTTTTGGCCCTTCTGGATGCGATGGCAACAATCTTTTTAGCTCAAGATGCTCTGAGGTGCTAGCTACCTCCTAGATCTGGCAACCACCTTTAATCTTCAAACCCTTATAAATTTGGCCTCCAATGTCCAACTGGAATGAAACGAAAGGAAAATATGACTCTCTTAGAAACTCTAGATGTAGTGGTGATCTCAAATCTAATGCAACAAGTATCCAAAATGCACCTATAATACAAAGCCAAAAAGGGACCCCCCCAAAAATATGGTATTTCTATCACACCTTTCTAATTCTCCAAATCATCCAAAGATGCAAGAGAAGAGCATATTCATAGCTTCAAGAAAATACAAATTTTTCACTCAAGATCTCTTTAAAGACTAACCAAAGGAACTCAACTTGTTGTGATACCATGTAAGGTTTGGTTATGGAGATAGCCAC
>VDFB02367906.1:0-18948 GCA_007258455.2 Sequoia sempervirens | reverse complement strand
GAGGGATTAGGGTAGAGAGTTTAGTAATTGGGTTTAAGGGTTTAACAAGGGTTGAGGGATTAGGGTCGAGGGTAGAGGGTATAATATGGTTCAAGGATTAGGGTTAATTATATTAGGGTCCAATGTATATATAGGGTAGAGGGTAGAGGGTAGAGGGTGTAAGGGTACTTTAGGGTTTAAGGGTTGAGGGTTGAGGGTTTAAGGTTGAGAATAGAGGGTTGAGGGTATATGGTTCAAGAATTATGGTTGAGGGTCCATTAATGTATAGGGTAGAGGGTATAGGGGTTGAGGGATTAGGGTTTAAGGGTACTTGCAGAGGGTAGAGGGTAGAGGGTAGAGGGTAGAGGGTAGAGGGTTTAACAGTTGAGGGATTAAGGGCTGAGGGCTAAGGGATTCGGGTAGAGAGTAATTTACTTGGTTTTAAGGGTTTAAGGGTTGAGGGGTCACTAGGGTTGAGGGATTAGGGTCAAGGGTATATGAGGTATTGGGTTGAGGGTAGAGGGATGTAGAGAGTTTGACGTTGGTTTAGGGTTTAGGGTATAAGAGGGTAGAAGGTTTAAGGCCAGTTTACGGTTTAGGGTATAAGAGGGTAGAAGATTTAAGGCCAGTTTAGGATTAAGGGTTTAAGGTTGAGGGATGTTATTAAGGGTTGAGGGTTGAGGGTTTAGGGTATAGCTAGGATTTTTGAGGGTATAATATGGTTGAAGGTCAATTAGGGTTGAGGTTCCAATGTAGAGGGTAGAGTATAAGGGTTGAGGGTTTAGGGTTTAAGGGTTGAGGGTTGAGGGATTAAGGGTTGAGGGTTGAGAATTGAGGGTTGATAGTTTAATGTATAGGGTAGAGGGTAGAGGGTTTAAGGGTTGAGGCTTGAGGTTTTATTAAGGTTGAGGGTAGAGGGTTGAAGTTATATGGTTGATGGATTAGGTTTTAGGGTCCAATATTGTATAGGTTGGTAGAGGGTATAGGGGTTGAGGGTACGTATATGGTTGAGTGATTAGGGTTGAGGGTCCAATGGATAGGGTAGAGGGTATAGGGGTTATGAGGGCTTAGGGTTTAACTAGGGTTGAGGGTTGAGGGTTAATTAAGGGTTTAATGTATTTTTCTCCAATTTTTTGAAAATTTTGGCACTATATATTTTACGTTGAAGGCGTATCCTATTTGAAGAAGACAAACATGAAACTGCTAATCAATGGTTGATATCAGACTGCCAACCCTTGAAACTATTTGGTCCATTGATACCCTTTTCTTGATTTTATCACATTATAATAATAATTTACCTACAAAAGTCTGCCCCGTGCTACGTAATATCTTATACAGATTGCATATAATTTATTTCTACATGTGCTACATAATATTTGCTACCATGTGTCATTAAAGTATTTTTTATTCTACTTTTTTATAGGCATGTAAATATTATTTGTTTTGCAAGTCCTAATTTACCAAGTGCTAGACAAAATTACTTTTTATTCTACTAAATTGACTATTCTATCATTTTACTCCTTGCTTGGTATAAATTTACAAACCACTTGGTTAACAAAATACTCTATGCATATACATATTACTTTTTTTAAGTATTTAATTATAAGGATTGTACTATTTTTTTTGGTATTTAACTATAAGGATTCATCTTCTTTTTATTTTCTTTTCCATTTTAAAATTTTGAACAGGTAAACTGAACATTTAGTAATTATAAATTTTTTTTAGATAATATTAGTTGAGTTTTTTAAAAAATTTAAAATTGTTTAAATAACAAGAATGGGAATTATAATGTAGATTCTTTTTGCATATACATATTATTTTTGTTTTTTTTTGTATTGAAACAATGCAAAAAGAGTACAATAAGAATAAGGCAACATGAAGGTTTCTGAAAGAAGAATTACATAGCAAACAACCAGATACACCTCAAACAATGCAAAAAGAGTACAATAAGAATAAGACAACACGAAGGTTGCCAAAAGAAGAATTACATAGCAAACTGCCAAATTAGTATTTAAATTTTATTTTGGTATGTAAGTAGGAGATTGTATTAATCAAAATTCAAACAATTACAGATCGTATGCCATTGTAGGAATATTCATGAAACCTTAGCAATAGATTTCCCAACCAGCCAAAGACCCAAGCAGACAAGCTAGAACTATGCTTTAGAATTTTCAAGCTACCTAAACCACCCATTTTGAGCCTCACCAAAGACCAAGAAAATCACCAAAACATCACCAAAAAACTAATTGAAACACCACCAGGAGCCACTGACAATCACAAAAGCCAAAAAACCAGCACCATCCCACCACAATCCCAAGGTCACAAGAAGCCATTGATATGGGCGAAGTCATTGAATTCCTCCACCCACTCCAAATCCTCAGTCTCCACCAGCTCAAGATATTTTTTTAGATACTCCACCCCAACCACATCCATCATCTGATGTTAGACCAATGTCGGTCCTTTCGGCTCCAATAGAAGCGGAAAAAATTGGACCACCACACCAGGAGTTTTGAGCATTTCCAAGTCTTTTAGATGCGGCACCCCAAAGCCGAGAATAGAGGTTGAAATAACCTCATCCATGTCACCCAAGATATTAGGCTTGAATAGCTTGCTCATCACTGCCTGAACCAAGTTTTTGTGGGTGCTTTGATCAAGCAAAAATGCCAGAAAATGAGAGACTATGTGGGAATTAGCTCGAACCATTTCACTATATTACATTGAGTGTTTTACTTAAACAAGCAGGCTTGACCACATAAATATCGGTAGAAATTAACGAGTTATATCATTGAGTGTTTTGGCTTAAACAAGTAGGCTTTCACCAAAATAAACCTACAGAAGAGTGAGGAAGATTAAAATAGGTTAAGAAGAACTTATAGAAGTGATCAGCTACCCCTATATATGAAAAGAGGCATTAGTAATAGAACGATTCTGATTTCTACTTCCAATATTGAACCATTCACTATGACAAATTTTCAATATTATTTTGTGAACACATATTTAGCTCTGTTCCAAGTATTAGGGGTGGATGCTCAAGATAAAATTCCAATAAGCTTGATGATGATGGCCATGAGAATTCAAAACCCTGAGACTAATATTGAGTATGACTTTGCTTCATACCTTGAGAGGGCATTGGACAATGAATTCTCACAATTCATAGAGGATAGCACACTGATTACATTCAAACACTATTCCTTACTATGCCATTTTGATACTATACAATAATTGGGACCATTGGAGTAAAAAAATGGACTTGGCTAGAGTGGATGAGCGAAGGAATGCCACACCTATCCAAAAGTGGTGCTATATTTGGGTTAGTCGATGCAAGAATTCAAGCTTTGCTATATTCTATGAAGACTTTGTGCAAAGAATCCTTCAAGTTCTTGGTTATTCAATTCCAAGATTACCAAACAAAATGAAACAATTGTTAATAACTTTGGCCCTAAGATAGGAACAAGGTCACACACATAATTTTGGTGATAGGTTCTTTTTCCCAAAAGTTACAATAATAAGAATCTATGGCTTCCCTACTACTCCACACATACTGCCAAAGTTTGTGCCCCTTAGATTAGCATTTCTTGAATTTATGTGGCAAATTATGTGGGTGGAAAAGGATGTAATGCACAAAAAAAATAAGGGCACATTTCTTCTAAACTTAACCAAATGTGGAAACTGGACACTACGCTCAAATACACTAGAGGAGTTGCAAATTTACTTGAAGACAAGATATGCATTCGGTTTTGGAAAAGCAAGAGCCTTTGACCCTAAAAATCATATGAATAACATAAGGCATAATCTTCTTACCAAAATGGAAATGGCACACCAAGTAGATTATGAGGAAGATGTGATAAGAAACTACCTTACTTTTCCAAAGGCATCCCTCAGATGGAAGAAATGGGAGGTTATAATGAAGCTTGAAGGAAGGAAGAAGAAAAATGAAAGAAGTTTCCCTGGCTATTTCATTGAAGAAAAAGACCCCATCAAGAGGATCAATCAGATAATTGATAAATTTGAGGATTTATATGGTAAAAAAGAAGTGTATCTTCAAGAACATGGTGGTAAGATAACTACAAAGAACACCTTGGACACAACATCAGAGTCTCCCATGGAGCAATTGCCTCCCAAGAGACAAAAGACACAGAGCATTGAGTCATTGGTACCTTATGAGGAGAGTGAAGGGGTGGGAGATACTAAAGATGTGGCCATTGTATTGCAATCATTAAAGGTTGATATTGAGGTTGATCAGCCCATCCATTAGACTAGCACCCATAGGCATGATGAAAGGATGGATGATGCAGAAAAAACAAGTGTGATACATGAAGATGAGAGATAAATTGCTGCCAAGAGGTTTATAGAGGATGATGAGTTCATCAAGACTCTGGAGTTTAGGGATTTTTGGACAAATATGAAGATAAAATAAATTGAAGAGAAAATGGAGTCAAATGAAGTGGGAATTGAAGGAACAAAAAAGAATCAAATGGTGGCACAAACATTTAATAAATTGAGGGTTGACCACATTGACATTAGCCCTCAGAAGGCTAGAGAGATGATTTTAAAGAGCAACATGCTCATTTTTCCTGGGTTGGAATTAAAGAAAATGTTTTTGCTTGATCAAGTACGGGATCAAGAAGATCCAATGTTAGTTGTAGAGTTTGACTTTGATGAAGGAGTAAGTGGAACTAGGTATAACCCCAAAATTGAAACCCTGGCCATTTGGATCAAGTAGAAAAACACACAAAAGCCTAAACTATTGGATGTAATACAGGGAATGAAAGGGGCAGAAATGGTAAGAACAATACAAGAAACCACCCCTTTGGAGGACACCACAATGACCATGCACTCATCCATGTTCACTCTCGCAACTATTAAGGGATTGGAGGACAGATTAAAGGAGTATGAAAGGGAACAAAAGCTATTAAATGATGAAGTTAATAAACTATTTGTGGAGAACGTCAAATTGAAAGAACAGTTAAAAGGAGCAAGAACTTCATAAAGCAAGGAGATAGTGTTATATAAACGTCCTAGTGCTCCATTAAATATTGTACAGAGCATTCTAGTCAAGTAAGCAAAGGATCCTGAGAAGGAAGTGGATGAAATGAAGGAGGCTTAGGATGAAGTAAAAAGGAAAGTTTCTAAAGTTATGGAAAAGATTCTTGAGTACAAAATAAAGTTGGTTATTGATAAAATGGATAGTGTGCATGACAGTTATAAATCACTTCAACAAGCAATTGATCAAATAAAAGCACATATGCTTGTATTGGACCCCCTGTTTCAAAGGTGGTAGCCTATTCACCACACTCTATCTAAGTTATTCAGAGTTCTACAAAGGAGTCATGATGCTCCTACAACATTAAAACCAACTGAGCAAACAGTAAAAATGATTGCTGATGAATTTCAGTATATACAAGTGGAGGATAAGAGGATTGTGGCACGAATGGATTCATTCCATACCTTAAAACAATGGTATACACTAGAAATTGTGAAAGATGATGGTCAACTAAAAGACTTGGATGAATGGAAGAAAGAATTTGGTCAAGTTATTCATAAGTGTTTAACCCATGTTCAGGGGGATAATGACACCGGTCTTCACAGGATCAATTTGATCATGGATGGATTGATTGCTCTTGATGTTGGATATCTGAAATTTGTTAATGATACAAAGGCACTACTGGATAGTCAATGGCGGACACAACTTGCAAACATACCAAAGATCTAGGAATATCAGTGGCCATCAGATTTTATGATGTATCAATGGGAAGAGAAGTATTTGGCTTCAGATGAGTAGGTCACTAAGGTGAGGGCATCTAGATGTCTATCATGGAGAGGAAAGCTTTTCCAGATCAATGATCATGGGATTTCTACATTGATTAAAGGAAACATACATCTAAAGTGTCTTAAGCCTTGTTATTTCTTCAATTATGTAAATTAATTAGTTGTTAGTAAAAGAAGTAGTTTTGAAGGGTCGTCTCTTTTTGTAAAAGGTCTGAAGCTTGTTGCTTCCTATATAAATAGAAAACCAAGGCCAATTTTGAGAGGATCATCATATCATATTCCATTTTCATTTCTGTTATAGTAGGCATTGGTAAGAAAATAGATTGCATATTCCACCCATCCATATCATATCAAAGACTTTTGCTATAAATGTATATATATTTGAAACAACATAATGGAGAAGATTGCTCATAATTGGTAATCTATTTTGGTGTTCAATTGTTGTGTTAAATTTCATGCTTATATGTTACTGTGTTGTCTCCAAAGTGGTTTCTTCAAGTTATTTAAATTCATAATATTTATTAGGGCACATTTGTTGTTACTGTGTGATTATTTTGAGCTTATAAATGAAATAGAACACCTTATTATCAGAGATTCTCCATGACTGTGTTATCATTCTATATTTTTTCTTATGTTTTTCGTACTTATTTCTTCTTATATTTGAATGTATCATTTATTGAGCCTCGATACTGTGCTTATGTGAATGAATATGTTGATACAATAAATCATTTACTGTGGATGTTTTCAGTTACATGTTTAAAAATATGTTCAACATAAAAATAGAAACTATTTACTAATAATAAAGTTAACAAAGTTGTTTATTTAAATGGTGCCAGATTCACGTTCATTAATATTTTTACAGTAATTTTGTGTCTTCATAGACATATGTGATACAAAATTAATGGAAGAAGCATCAGACGATAGACAGAGAACTTACCCAGCAGCAGTTCATACCAAAGAGATTGAACAATTTAAAAGATGTTGCAGTAGGTGGTGGTTTGTATTCCAAATAATATTCTTTGAAGCAGTTCATAGTTTGGGCCATAGAATCATCCTTTTAAACTATGGATTGCAAATAATTCCTAAAATTTGGAAGTCTTGAGTCATTGTTTATTATTCTTCTATAATGTCATCCGATTATATCATTGTCAGTATTCATATGATTGCTTTCAAATTATTTATTATTCAATAAATCATCCCTCATCTTATTTTGCATCATCTTGCATGATCATTTAGAGGGAATTTATTTGTACACCATCTATATAATTGTTAGTAAGATGTATTTGGATAAATAGAACATACATCATATTGTTGTCTTCCATAACATCATCTTAAAATATGTTCAACATAAAAATAGAAACTATTTACTAATAATAAAGTTAACAAAGTTGTTTATTTAAATAATTGTGAGTTACGTGCATTAATATTTTATTAACTTTTGTGTCTTCACGAACATATGTTGATACAAAATGAATGGAAGAAGCATCCAAGTAATCATAATTTTTTCTACCAACAATTCATACCAAAGATTGAACAATTTAAGGATATTGCAATAGGTAATTTGTATTGACACAAATAATATTACTGAAGCAATTCATAGTCTGGGCCATAAGAATCATCCTTTTTTAAACATGGATTGCAAATAATTCCTAAGTGGAAGTCTTAGTCATTAACATTATTGTCTTCTATATTAATAGTATCGGTGTCATCATTAGTAAATGTTGCATGTATTTCTTTCAAATTATTTAATAATATCATCATCTCATCTTAGGCACAAGTATCTTCATACGTCATTGAAATTTGACTGTAGACCATCTATATTGTTAACAAATGTATTTGGATTATCATTTTCTATACCATCCATATTGTTGTCTTCCATAGCATCATCTAACTCTGGATTGTTGTCTTCTTGTGCCTGAACATAATGCATCTTCAACATCATCATGGATGTCAATTTCTTGATCATTTTCTAATCCCTCTCTCTCGGTACATTTCACGCCATTATTTTTCTTAGTATTATCCACTAATGGTATCAAATACATTACTGCCTTAATCTTGGATCACCAATGTATGATAAAAGCGTCCATTTCAAGTCAAAATATCTTATTGAAAATGCACATAAGGCGAAATTGCATATATTAGGCGTATGTTGTAACGTTTTGTTGAGATTAATAAGAAACACATGTATGCTCTTTAACGTGGAAAACTATGAGATTAATAGATTAATGATCAACTGCAGCTTCTTGCTTGAGTTAAAGTACGCTCATGATAGGGTGAGTAGAGACATAAAGATATATAGCGATGAGAGGCATGGGAATCTGTGAAATAATCCACTATAGGTATCATGTCTTGTCCTCTCAAATGTTTCATACCATCTACACTTAAAAATATAACATTTAAAAGAACAGTAATCCAACTCAATAATTTCTTGTATTTTCCCAGCATATTGTAGATTCCCTTCAATTATGTTTATCTTGAACGATCCCGGCTGGATTGTAATTCAACCGCGGTATTACAATTACGGAAGGATCATCTCTTTATCACTTTCTACGATATTGTTCATATGCCCACATTTGCTGGAATTTCCTCACAGCAAAGAGAACCATTTATTTTAGTGAAAACAAATATGACAAATATTAAAATATTTAATAGTGTCAAAACTGTAAGGAAACAACATTTTGTAAAATTCCAACCGTACCTTTCTTTCACATCCTCTAGACATATTGATTTCATCTTCTGTTATGTCTGAATCTATACCTGCATCTTCTATTTGATTTTGAATTTGTTCAATAACCCATTCTAGTGTGCAATCTTTGCCCCATTCCCCAAGCAGATCAATGGGAAATGGAGTATTCTTTGGGTTTGATCTCTTAAACTATCTCCTTGCTTCTAACACTTTCTCTTTTTATCATAAAAATCAATCCATTTGTTCATAAAGTCCATGTGGTACAGAATGAACTTGTAGAGTATAGAACTTTCATCTACACCTATTAAATGTCAACATGTTTATTTCAAACTCCAAATGTCATGTTGTTAATTTGACAAATAAATTATAGACTAAATTAATGATTGAAAGAAAAACAACCACACTAAACATGAATTTACTTACTAGTTTCTACTTCAACACCATTAGATTGTGGTTTTTCTCCATCAATAATAGTTGATGCTCATTCTTCATCCCAGATGTGTGGCCCATCTTCAAAATCCTTACTAAGGAATTCACACAAGAAGAAAAATGCTTCATTCAATACATACCCTTTAGCCATGCAACCCTCTAGATGTGCCTTTTGTCAGACATATCTTTTAAGAGTTTTCATACACCCCTCAAAGAAAAACATCCACCTTGTTGATACGACACTCACCAATCCTATGTCATCGACTAGGTGTATAAGTAAATAGACTTGTAGGTCCATGAAACTTTTAAGGAGCTCCTTCTCAAATACACATACAATTTCTACAATTTCCTTCTTCCACATTGGCACTTCAAATTCGTGGATCTCCTTGGAGGTCACCCACCTAATATAAGAATAGTAAATTAGTATGAACCTTCAGTCATAAATTAAAATACAATATAATATCTCTATGTCTCTCACACATGAACATTTCATATAACCACATACCTTGTAAATGTTGGCAATTGGCTTATGGCATTCCTTAAGTCAACTGTAAGATAGGAATCCCCCCTAATTTCCAATGGATATGCTATCAAGCACATTTATGAAAAGGTCATTAGTATTTTTTTCTCACACAACAAAAATATCAAAATATATTTAGTACTTAATCAATTTTACCAGTAAATGTTAAATGATGATATATAATACCTTCATTAAATTATGAAAATCATGTGTTTTAAATCTTGTGATATGTCCATAAACTGTAAAATCTTTATCCAATGATGACTCATAGCTAGTAGGTGTCCTTATTGAATGAACAAAATTTTTTAGTTGGTTTAGCTCTTTTTTTTCAAAATCCATGGAGCTTCTGTATATGTTTCATTTTCCTTGCTTGGCCACAAATGTTTTCTATCAAATTTGGTACGTGAAAGAGCAATATCTCTCCTTGAAGACAAGGTGTCCTTCTCTTTGCCTGATATATGTCAAAATATAGAATCTAGGACATTTTTGAAGATGTGCATAGGATCTAATAGGTGATATATTAATAGATCCTTCCAGTAAGGGAGCTCATAAAATATGGATTTCCTTTTCATTCCTTCTCACATATGAACTACAACTTGTTCTGGTTCTTGAATTGAATCACCCCAATCAAAAAATTCCTCTGAAGCTTTTCAGATTCCAGCATCTTCATGCTTCTTAAAACCAATCCACCGGACCCATAATCACAGCTGGGAGGCTCTATTTTCCAACTTTTCCATCAAATTGATTCTTTTGATTTCTAAACCTATGATCTAGTGGTAGAGAAAAGCCCTGCTCGTTTGCATAAATAAATTTATAGCAGACCTTAGGAATACCACCCTTGGGGAATTCTACATAGCGGACATGCAAATATCCTTTGTTTGAGCCACACTGAATTCAGCAAGTAATATTAATAACATAAAAAAATAGTATAAAACTAAGTATGAAAGTTGGGATGAAAATAAATTATGAGTGTAAATACGTAAATATTTTATCTTACTAGAACAAACACCAAGTCCTAGAAAATCATGAATAGTCCAACATAGCACACCATACAACATGAAGGACCTATTTTATGGAGGATGTGATATGTCATACATTCTTATGCCTTTCCATAACAATTGCATCTCATCAATAAAGCAAGATAAATACATATTTTAACTTGATGTTTTCTGGAACAATGAGTAGGCATAAGGTGCTCATTTCTACTTACTCATCCATGGGAATAATGTATACTATATCAATCCTAAATGGACAAACACTATGAATTGGGCTTAGGAAGAGGAGATAGGCGCACTCCATCCAGGTTGCAAGACCAAGAGCTGATACTCACCAGGGTTCATCTTTGAATTTTCTTGGCCATTTTTTCTCTATGTTTCATTGCTTTGGATTCAGCCAAAATTCACATGAATCCATCTTTACTCCTATTCTTTGCATGCCAGTCCATTGGTGTGCAAGTGACTTGCAGCGAAACGTCGTTAAGAATCACAGAGTATAAATGGCATTATGGCCCGTAAGAGCTTTCTTTGGAAGCCTTGGTAGCGCATGCATGCAATATCTCTTCCTCTTTGCGCCCAGAGCCGTTACGTATTTACCCGACATTCGTCTCTCTATAAAGTGCTATCATTTTACATGAATGGGTACTGCTTATATTGATCCCAACTCAACCAACAACCGCATACACCTCTGCAGAGTTGATGGCAACAGATTCTCTTCAAGGAATATTTTAGTTTTTAGTGCCTTATAAGATTGCCAGAGATTAAATCAATTGAATGTTTGACTTATGATGAACATGTTTGATATCTCAATCTATACTAGGACTAATTATATACAATATATGGTTTTAAAATCCCCTTAAAGAAATATAAATGAAGTCAATGAATGTTTATGAATTGTGTACACCAATTGACAATGCAAAGTAAGAAATAGATTTCAACTCACTTCAGTAGGGTAGTGAATCCTTTGTCTAACCAACTAAATAGTGACTTGATTTATAATAATATTAATGTGCATGCCAGTTTTGAGGTTCTACTTGCACCCAATTTGAACACAGGTGTCTTCGTTGCTTTCTTGATGGAGTCTTTCATGTTGTTATCATCAACATTGTGTTGGTGGTAAATACCCTTGATATCATCGTTATTGTCAGCTATATGATCATTATTGTCATCATTGTGTTTCCCATACAAAGGCTTCTATAAGAATTTCATTCAATCCTTCTTCATGCATTGCATTTTCACTATCATGATCATCATCATTAAGGCTAGGTGGCATCTCATCAGTGTATGTAGATCTCATCAGCTCTTCAAATTTCTCAAGTGGTAGTAATCTCTTCAAACTTGCTCTTTTCACCCTGGTATTGTTTAAAGGATGGTTTGGATCATCCTATCCAAATCTTAATAACCCAGTTGGATCATGGGTATTAGTATTTCTTTTATCAACATCTTCTACCTAACAACAAATGCAAGCATTATTTAATGTTTTCCAACAATTAGATAAAATCATAAATGTATCAATTTCAAGCCAAATATAATCAAATATGGCTTAAAATAAAAATAAAAATTTATGAACATATATACATCAATTGAATAAGGGAACATTATTTTATAGACTACCTTTTTATACAATAATTTAAATAAAACACAATTTTGACAACATAGTTTATAAAACATCAGTCCACACTCATTTATTATTCTTTGGTTTTATGCCCTTAAGAACATCATTAGGGAGACCTTGTTCTTCCCTTTTCTTTCGCACAGGAGTGTGTTTTAAGAAAGGGTAATCAATCAATAACTCATCCCAAATGGTAAGGTCCTTAATAGCCTCAACCATTATCAATCTATCAACCTCTCTTTCCATATCTCCTTCTTTATCATTTATAACCTCAACAAATTGACAATTTGATCTTACATTAGGGTCCCTTCCCTTACTACTATTTATAAATCCTACAATATTTGTGTGTGTGTATGCATACCCATCTATATACATAAGATGACCTCTATTAATTTATTTTCCACTTTCCAATTGGAGACGATGTGTATACATATTCAAATTTAGACCATATGTTGACATGCTAGGCCTATATTCTGCTAGCCTTCTCCATTCACCACTATAATATGATGAACCATTATATGGCATTAATCTCCTAGTGGTTAATTGTTTTGAATTTTTTCTATGTTTAGATCCCACATGTGAATTCTAGAAAATAAAGAGGCCTAAATTCACTCCATGAATATTGGAGGGTCATATCATGTAGCTATATCCCCAAAATTGAAACACCTCGTACACTTTAGGTAGTTGTTGATCACTAGGCCAAGCACAATATAGTTGATGATCAAATGTCTCTTTGTAAATTGATCTAAAACTTAGAGACAAGTCATCATCTCCATCACATTCATTCTCATAGGGCATGTAGTCCACCTTCCCCCTATCTTTAAGCAAATTATGCACCTTTAAACTGGTTCTTGTTCTGTGACTTGTTTTCATCAATTCCTCATCTTTCGAATTGGTATATTGGCACATATTTTTGTTAGATGTATCATCCTAATGGAAATGAAATTAATTTCCTATAGGATAGAAGTTGGTGATCGAGGAAAACTTTTAAACCAAGAACTTTATCCTGCAAGTATCCATTGAGAAAAAAACTAGTTATTTAAATAATATAAAACAATGTTTAAACGAAGTATACATGTTATTTATATCAAATTGGAAAATTCCTTACCACAATTCCTATTGGATTTGAATCGATTGTAGGAGGCATACTACTGATTGGAAGCTCATCATATATGTAATTTCTTTGTACAATTTCCCGTTTGAATTGTTTCTTTCCACGACATACAGAACATCCACAAACAAAAAATTTCTCAAAGTATTCATCCCATGTACTATAGTCCTGACCAACCTCTTATTCAGTGCAATCATCTATTGTGTCTGGAAGATCCATTGCCATATCCTCCTCCAACCACTATCATCTACATGATTTAAAAAATTTAGGTCCACGTCCATGTACATATCTTCTTCTTTTGCTAGTTGAATGCTTAGGCTCTGCATTTGCTCCAATCTCCATCTAAAATAATCAACAACATGCATTAATTTATGTCAAGATTAGATAATACATTATAAAATTCAATAATACTGTGAAAAAAAATGGGTGTATCACAAAATTCCATTAGATCATTTTTTCCTAAGTTAAGTCAAAATTTGAGTACCTGATGTCCCACTTCATCCATTATGTCCTCATTTGATATGACACAATCTGTTGCCATGGCCTCGTCTCATCCCTATAATACACAACATAGTAAATAATGTTTAGTACACCAATTATATCATTTCAATGAATATGTTATGCAACACAAAACCTCACTTTATTCATATATTTTCTCAAAGTATTCATCCCATGTACTATAGTCTTGACCAACCTCTTATTCAGTGCAATCATTTGTTGTGTCTACAAGATCCATTGTCATATCCTCGAACACCCACTATCATCTATGTAATTTAATAGTTCTAGGTCCACATCCACATACATATCTTCCTCTTTTGCTAGTTCAATGCTCAGGCTCTGTATTTGCTCCAATCTCCATCTAAAATAATCAAAAACATGCATTAATTTATGTCAAGATTGGATAATACATTATAAATTTCAATAATAGTGTGAAAAAATATGGACGTATCACAAAATGCCATTAGATCATTTTTTTCGAGATTAATTCAAAATTTGAGTGCGATGTCCCTTCAGTCGTTGTGTCCTCATTTGACATGACACGATCTATTTCCATGGCCTCGTCTCGCCCCTATAATATACAACATAGTAAATAATGTTTAGTACACCAATTATATCATTTCAATGAATATGTTATCCAACACAAATCCTCACTTTAGACATATATTTGACATATATTTCACACTTTAGACGACTCATCTAGTTGTATAGGGGTCATTTCTAAGTTCAAAAATCTAGCCTCTATTAGTTTTGCACCCACAAAATTGACATGGGATAAGGAATAGATAAAATAGGGAACCATGATTTCTCCCTTGGAACATATGAAGATGAAGTCAATTTAGGATCAATTTATTTATCAACTTCCAAGAAAAATACATCATTTTTTTTCACTACTACCGTCGAATTACACTTCGCCACCTTTTGCATCACAAACATATTACATTTTTTTGGCTGGAAGGCGACGCAAAATTAGGTGCACTTTGCTACACCGACTATAGCGCCAACTATTGAATCAAGAACAAAAATTTAAAACTTCCTGCATCAAGAAGGAAGAGATGATAGGATAAAAAAGTCGTGCGAAGGAAGAGAGGAGAAAAAAGGGAAAAACGACACGAAGGAGGGCTACAATCAAGTAGATTAGAAATTTAGTTAGTTTACGACACCATGGGTAAGGTTACAATTTGTTTTTTTTGTTCCCACAAATATTTTTGTTTGGATTAAATAGAGAGGATTGTGAAGAAAGGGTTGTGAATATTGTTTTTTTTACACGCGAATCATTCAAGTCTCATGTGGTTGCAAAGGAGGAGGGTAAAATTGTAGACATTGCATTATTTCCTCCACATTCAAGAGTAGTGAACACGTTTTTGAAACCCCAATGCCCCGGTTCACTTATCATTCCCATCCCAAGCTTTTGGTTTTCAATTTCCCGGGCTGGAGCCTTCCTTCCATAAAAAAGTAGTCGAGTGCTTTCAAGACAAGTCGTTAAACTGCATCTGCCCCACTGCAACCAAGTCCCATGGGAATAGAGGTTGGTTGAGACAATACGAGGAGATAGGTCTTTTAAGATGAAAGATGAATAATAGATCATTTCCTCAAATTTGTGAGACCTTCGAGCTTAAATTAGCTATTACTAATTTTCACTTATTCTTTTACAAAATGATGAGTTTGTGGTTTCGAATTGATTGTGCACACACATTCATTTTCTTTTTAATCAGTGGATGTGACTCGAGCATGGGACCTATCTGTGTTAACTCTCAATAAATCCACATTCCATGCCCTTTTTATCCCCCAAAGATTACCATTCTATATAGGTGTGCAAGCGTTGATTTTTTGCAATACCTTTGTTTCATTTTGCATATATTTATATCCTTTCAAATATATTTATATTTTATACAAGTGCGCTAGCAATTGATTCATAGGCATTTAAATCCAGAAAGAGAGTCATTCAAGGTAAAACTTTCATACCACAAACTAGACTAAAACTTTCATACCTAACATTGTGTACTTCATTTGCCTCCACAGGCTGGATGAAAATAATTTTCCCTAGGTCACCTCAAAATTTCAAGCGATAGAGGGAAGAGAACAAAGGGAGCCAATTGGCCACAATGAGGTAATTCATTGTCAATTTATAGATTTGTAAATGTTTCCCTTGTTTCTTTCATTTTTACTTTTTAGTTTTTTATTTTTAAATTTAAAAGAAGAAATTTGTTATATATATATAGGTACATGTGACTGACAAAGATAAAGAGGCATTGGCTTCCATGTTGGGGGCAGAGGCAGTGAACAAATTGGATGGTGTGCAAAGGACAATGTTTGCTAGATGCTTGGAAAATCGATCTAGTGAAGCCCCTCAAACATTGCAACCAAATCAACTATGTCAAAGGGAATCAATTGATTCCCCAAGCAATCCTGAATCGAGAAAAAGATCCAGGAGGAAATCAATAACAGTAAACTCTAGGAATGTAGAATAGGGAGCAGAGGCTTCCACTGTCCCTTGCACTCCTGGCACACAAACTTCTTCCACCACGCCAATTTTTCAATCTTGCATTGGTACCTACAATACCAAGATAGAATACGATGTGTTTTTAGGGGAAGTTTGAATGGCAGATGCTAGAAAAGGGTTTGTGAATAGGTTGAAGGAATCATGCCTTCAATGGTTCAAAGACCATCTACATTTTCCATTGTCAAAGATACCCATACACCTACAAAAAGAAGTTATCAATGACATGGAGAATGAATTTGGCACAGGTTGGTCTATGAAGAAGGTAAAGCTACAAATGCCTCAAAATTGCAAAATATTTCGGTGCAACCAAACAAAGAAGATAAAAAAATTCCTCCCAAGCTAAGGCTCAAGGCCAATTGATGTAAGTTTCAAAGTATGGAAAGAGCTTGTAAAAGCATATGAGAAGTCTGAAGCAAGGAGGAAGTCTGGTGAGGAGAGTACACAGGTATTTGAATTTTCTCATAAGACTATCAAATTTATTAAACAATTTTAAAAGTTTATTTGTGCATAGTTAAATTGAATTAGTATATGTTCTAGGACAAGGCCTCCAAGGCTAGGCTTCAAAAACTTCATGCCACACACCACAGTGGCTAGAAAGGTTTACAGGCCTTGATCTATAAATTTGTAAGTATATTTAATATGTTAAATGATATTTCTTTTAATTTCCTAGGAAAAAGTAAATGATTGCATATTAATTAGTTTAACTAGTTCATGTGTCGTGTTTTGACAGGAGGAGAAATATGGTCGGCATCCAAAGCAATTTGAAAAGGAAAAGTTACAAAGCAAAAAGTGGGTCAATTTTTTAATCTAGATGGAGAACGAGGTATCAATAGTTGACTTTCAATAACTTAGTTGGATATTGTTGTGTTAATATCTCAATTTTCATTTATTTTGTTGAGTTGTTTATTGATGTGTAGGATGAGTTCTAAAGTGCTTCTCTATTGGCCCTAGATCCCACTCAATTGTCCCATTATTTCATATTGAGGAAAAAAATATTGTTTTCCTTAAAGGATAGTGGGTGACATTCATGCCTTATTTTCATTACATATTTTAATTAATGACCATTGTCTTTTAATATCTCTTCATTTGAGTAACTTAGTCCCATGTTGATTTGATTTATCTTCTTTTTCTCTCAAGCATGGTATCTCAAGGAGTGCTTCCTTGAATTCATGTTTCCATTCTACTAAGTGATCCACATGCATCTTTTCCATCCTTCCTCACGATGATTCCATCCTTTTAACATGTAATAATATTTTGATGCATCTTGGTAGGCATCCTATAGATCTAACACATCCTTGAAGTTCACATCACTTCTGGCCGTGAGGGTAACCATCCAATTTAATTTTTTCCATCTAATTGAAGCGGTAGTGTACTATTGTCTTCCAAGTTTAAAACCTATAAATGTTACAAACGCAGAAAAAACCGCGAACTCCGATCTAATCAATAAGTAGAGAAGTGTGTACAATTTTCAGACTTTAACATTCAAAAAAGATAAAGTCGTAATGTCCTTAATACCAATAGAGCTATCCAAAAAAGCTAACTAAAACACAAATGTGCTCCCGCACACAATGCCTAATGGTTGGTTGTCATAGAAGTCAAACTACCTAAGTAACAACACTGATCAAGTTAACACATATTCATCATTTGCATGAACAAATGAACCATTTATGTGCATGAATTTGGCCAGATAATGTAGATGAACTCCAATTCATCTAACTTTATGCCTCTGGCGTGAATTCCTCTTGAATCTCTAATATCAGGTGCTCGAGACTTCCCTATAGCTTTTACCTTTCATCGTTGCCTTTCCTCTTCACTGTTAGACTCGTCTTCTTTTTCCTTATTTTCATTTCTAGCTTTGGCTTCTAATTCATCCCATGTTTTACCTTCCTCCTCTTCAGAATCTTCTTCTTCTTTGTCCTCATCTAACTCCACAAGAGATTCATCTTTTGAACCTTCCTCATTTGATTTTGATTACTCTTCTACATTAGAGGGTTCATCCTGACCGACGCTTTTTGAATTATCAAACAAGAATCACTAGCTTCCATATTCAAAATTCCCAACCACCACCTTCAATAAATTTATCTAGATCATCAGTAATACTCTTCAAAATTGGACGCTAGTTCAAGTTCATTTTGCTTTCATAATAATTTATATCCATGGAGTTCAGCCATTCCTTTGATGCCATCAAGAAGATTGAGGAATGGTGTCAATGTGGAGTACATCCCTGAAGTCTTTGAAAACAATAAATATATATCAAATTCTTTTTCCTAGTCCTACTCTCTCAAGGTTAATAATATCAATTTCACTAATAGTGATTACTAAGAAAGGTAGTTCCACAAACTCTACCAAACATTTTACCATAGGAACAATAAAAGTAGATTCTTTGAAAGGAACTCCATGAAAACCAAGCTCTCTAAATGGTATATCAAACCCTAGTTAAAAATATTTTAGATGAGGTTGCTCCCATAGCTCTCTTACTGGCTTGACAAATCCTTGAAACTTTGCATTGATATTATTTTTCTTGTCCCTCTCTTGTTGTTCTTCCTCAATTTCATTAGGATCATACATTGACCTTCTTGCCCCTCCTAAAGTTTAGACCACATCCATTACCTCCACATAAAATTGGACATCCTTGGTCTTCTTGGTTCCCACACCATCATATGGTTATGTTAATGAAAAATGAAGCAAAGTAATCATCTCCTTCTCCACTGGCGGGAAGAATGCATGCTTAATGTTTTGATATATGATATCAACTCTCTCTTCTACTCTCATGGTTGAATACAAAAATCCATTATGGTGGGCCTCCAGAGTTCCAGACATCTTTCTTCCTCTTCCACCAAATGTTG
>VDFB02367904.1:0-11425 GCA_007258455.2 Sequoia sempervirens | reverse complement strand
GATATTATGCATGCAGGTTTTGAAGACATTCACATGCTGGAGGCTTCATCACTTATGTGGTTGTGAGCATTTCCTTTCTTCTCCTTATCTTTATCAGTTATACTCCACTTTATTTCAATTCTGTTATATTTTGTTGCTTTCTCACATTCCAAGATTTCTTAGCAATTAGAGTAGAAGTAGCTACTTTTTCATTTTCTGTGATAAAATTTCTTTTTGGTTTGTACGAGACGCTAACGCACTTCTAGGACGCCCATGTGCTGCGTTGTTGTCTGTATTCTGCACTATCATCCTTTGGCTGAGAGCATGTTAGTTTGTCTAGGAAATCTTCATGACCTGCTCTTTCTAATTCTAGAACTTTCACGTTGTTCCTTGAGGTAGTTTAGGGAAGTTCGCCCCTTAAGGCTCTCTAAATGAAGAGAACTAGTGAGTAGTGAATCCCCCTTCTCTACAACCCTATACTAGGTGGTGTAATTCAACAAAGAAATAATCAAATATTCCACTACAAGTCTTTATGTTTTGCAATGTGAGATTCAAAAATGACAAAGGGAGAATAATTAGGAAGGCCTAGCTAGAAGAACCAAGGCCAAGACCACACTAAAAAGGTGAAACCATTACTCTTGATGACGACACCCTCAATGTTGCCTTTACAAATTAGGTCAATTTCTTGAGCAAGGAGTGACAAGTTGTCAATAAACTTTAGAAGCTAATTGATAACAAATAATTTATGTGCTTTCTTGTTCTATTTTACTTTTGTTCTATTGTTGTTACTTTTTTTTTCTCCTATTATTTTGGTATTTTTTGACACTTTCATAACTCGTGGAACTCTTTTTATCTACCTAATGGTTTTGGTTTTGTAAAAGGGTATTGGCTCTTTCAAAATATCTCTTTTATAAATATAAACAACAAGCAAGTGTGAGAATTACAAATGAGAAACTAAGTGAAAATGATATTTATTATAATGTTTTCAAAACTATAGATGAAAATAAATGAAAGAAACTAAATGAACTTCAAACTTGGCTACTAACTATTTGCATGAAATGTAAGTTTCATTATAAAATACCATATCCTCTAATACTAAACTTGTATTCTAACAATCTCTAGTTAAACTAATAATAGAAAATTATTACAAACTATCACATAATGATCATGACTCTCACATGGCAATAGATCTAAAGATAGATGATCTAACAATAGTTAATCCTAGGCTAAAAATAAAGAACTCTTAGAAAAGTGGACAGCCAAAAATAATGTGGGCTACAAATAGCTCTAGCTAAAAAGAGTGCATATCAAATTACTCTTTCCTCAATGACATCTATAAATAGAAGTGACTATTTTAGCATGCACTAAAAATAGACTTTATGACAAGAAACTCTAGAGATTTTAATGAAATCTGATTAAACTTCTCTTCTATTTTGATCATAGTAGATTCTATGAAACATTGAAACTCTAATAATTTATTTTGGATAAAATAAATCTAAATGCCCTTCATTGATTGTGTTGATCTTTACACCAATCCCTCACTAGAATTCATAACTCTTGAATACTAAGCTTTGATTTTGTCACACAATCTATCCTTGTTGAGGACTTCTAATTTTTTAAAATAAAATTGTGTAAAAGAAAAAAACCTCGATAAAAATACCAACATCAAGCGCGTGTAATGAGAAACCCTTCAAATCATAATCATTCATACTCAAAGGACTTGCTGAACTTAATATACTCATGAGTATTTGATGAGAAGAATTATGGTTGAAGCATAATTAGTTGGCTAAAGACTAATGAAAACACGTTGAATCTCTTATTAAAATTATGGATGACTCAATCAACACCCTTTAACAATCAAACTAGGATTGGTCACTAATGGAGAATGTACAATAAGGTGCTTTAATCCCATATGCCATGAATATTTATGATAGGGACATGCCATGGATAATTTTCAGTTGAAGAAAGAATCATCAAAAACCTTACAATAAGAAAGAAAATATTGGTGCTCTTAATATTGATGTTTTTTTTATAACAATATTATTTGTTGAAGAAGACTAAAGAAAAGAAGTTTATTTAAGAAAATTCTACTTCCAAATTGGGCATTATCTCCTTAAAATATCAATATCTTTAAATTTTTCACAAAAGGCCAATATTTTGGAAGGTGAAGACTCATTTGAAGTGGTGCCAAAGAAGAAAAGTTTGTCTTATTTGAAGTTGGGTCTTCTGCTTCCAATATAATAAACTTGATTTTTTTAAAGATTAGTTTGTAATGATTGTAAAGCTTTTCCTTTATGAGGTATGTTTCTTTCTATCCCATGCATGCCTTAATATAGGCCCTTAAACTCTAATTTTCTAAAAAAATCCTTTGTACACTTGTCTATGTTCTTTTCATGCATACTTGTACATGGCCACAATTTTAGGATTGCGTGTTGTTCCTTTTAACACCTTTAATAAAGTATGTGCTTCTACTTCACTCTCTCTCTCTCTCTCACACACACACACATATTCATGCTACTATCAAGCTGCAATTTTGTTAAACAATTTTCTTTTGGATTTTAATGCCCTAGATAAGGCATGTCTATCTTTCTTATAAATTTTGATCCAAAATTTGTCATCCTTTCTAGTGCACAACCCTATCTTCTATGCATTTTTTAAACCTAAAATCCTAGCTAGAAATTTGTTTGCAAACATGTGGAATGTGACAATCTTCTAATTCTCAAGTTCTTTCCAAGCCCTAGAATCTAATGCTTCTTTAACTTTGTGATCATTCATAGTTATTGCACATATTTTAATCTCCAATGCATTATCTCTTCAATTGGATGACACTCTGTTAATGCCTTGATGACATCAATATACCTCTTCATTGTTTAAAACCTTATTTGTTGATCGTTGTCATATGCACTTGAAGAAACCCTAACATTGTTCTTGTAAAGAAGAATGAAAGATGACAAAAATACATGGAAAAACAATGCAATGAATCATGACTATTAGATTTTACCAAAACATGAGATTTTAGTTAGAAATTTGTCATCATACAAAAAATTCATATGGGTACAATAATTGACTAGTTTGGGAGACATATTTTATGCTTACTATGCATGAGAGCTATAAAATATCTAGTTTTACAATAGAATAATATTAATTAATTGGACAATAGATTCAAACTATTCCTGAATCACTTAAACAATGAAAAAACATGGCATTACCTCAAAAAGGGAAATACAATGCAACATAATGAAAACATCACAAATTGGGAAACACAATATGAACATAACATGTAAAAAAAATGCTCTTTTACAAGCAAAAACAAAGAGAAACAACATGGGTTACACAAAATCGTTTACATGATAGGAGAAATAAGAACCTACCAATGTGAGAAAAATTCCAATCATGTCAACACATAACTTGAAAAACCTTGCAAAACTTTCTCAAAGATCCATGGTTCAAAAGGGTAGGAATGATCATGCATGGAAAAAATAAGCATAAACTAATTGATTCTGGTTCTCCATAAGGAAAAACCTTTCTGACAAATGGATATATTGTGCCTCCTTATGAAGGTATCTAACAAGGTCCTACTGTCTTAGCACATCTATAGAAATAATAGTTACCACACATCTAATTTGATCCACTCCAACCGTCACTTTCACTTTGGTATAAACCCTAAATTGAGTCAAAGTATCGTCTTGTAGGAAAGGCTAAAAATTTGTCACTTGCTCTTGAGCTTTTGGATATATGATGGATATCAACTATGTACATTATGGCAAGAACACTTTTTTTATCATCTTCATCAATTGCATCTTCATTTGACAACCCATCAAATTTTGAGTATTTAAAAATTAGACCATTGATCAAATTATAAATCTTGAAGAAAACATCCTCTAGTAACAACATTGTTCATCCATCATCCCATAGTGGTTGTCCTTAGGTAAACTATGTATCTTTAGCTTCACAAAAAGTAATGAGCTTCAAATAATGTCCTTAAGAAGGAGAAAACAATTAGACTCCTCATTATCAATCATGCAATAAGTATCTCTTATCACCAAGGTAGGAGTGTGGATATGAATTCTTGACATTTCTTTTTCTTTGATTGACCATCTCACATATTATTGTTCATTTAGATTTTGTTTCTACTTTGATGTGTATGGGATCTATTAGGACAAGGATGAGTTAGAACTCAAAAGGAAATTCATGGTCTCCTCCAATTAAGACCCACTCTCAAGGTGTTACATGAACAATCAAGATATTCTAATGAATCCTACGTACATGTCTTTGACATAATGTAAGCCCCTAGAGCTGAATTATCTTTAAAAGAAAAAAAATATTCTTTATCTAGTTGTTAACCTTCACTATCATCATGAACAAAAATACCAACCCTTGGTATCACTCATTGTTTCTTCAGTAGATATCAACTAAAATTTTTCATCATTAATGCTTATGGAAACCATTGAAGCTAAAACTCAAAACTCCTAAAAGAGAAAAATGCTATGCTCTTCTCTAATTATATCTAGTGTAGGATCTTTGAACAACCCTTTAAATGAAGGAAATAAGTTTTTGGATTCATCATCCTCTTTAGTGCACTTGATTTTTCCTTGTTCACTAGTTTGCTCCTTAAATGTTTATGTACCTTCATCTTCCTCAAAGAATATGTGGCATCCTTGTGTAACATCAAGCTCTTCTTCCATCAACAGCCCTTTTTTAGCCTTAAAGAACTTAAGCAAAGTAGGCAAAATCTCTACTTCTTGTGGATATTCTTGTTCTCTTTGTAATTCTTGATTATATAACACATGACATCATTAAAGGATGGTTATGCAAATAATTTCTTACCTTATCAAGTTCATATTGAGTATATCCCATCATAGAGCCACAACCAAATTCATCTAGTAGACATCAAGGATTACCCAAAGACCCTTGATTTTTATTTGAAGCTACTAATAATTGTTTGAATCTTCACGTTTTTGGGCAACTTGTTCCTTCATGTTGATTTGTTTCATGGAGCATGTAACATATGCAAGAACATAATTTTTTTATATTTATCTTGTTTGGGATGATTATTCCAATGGGAACAATGGAGGTGGATGATTGTTGTTGATGTAGTTACCCTCTTGATCAATGTTATTTTTTTAAAGCTATTTTTTTTTAATAAACTCTAGAACCTTTGTGTCAAACTTGAATGTCATAATGGATAAAATGGTGGTCTTATGTTGTTGTCAAATATAGTCACCAGAAACTATTAGCATTTTAATTTGCACCTTTAAGTGCAACACAAAATGGAACAAAGTGTGGTAGAACCATTCTTCAAATTAGTAGAGGAAGATATTTCCATTCAATTAGAAAAAATAGCCCTAACTCTATAATGAAAAAAATCATGTATTGCTTTTTCTCTTTTGGTGAGTTGTTCTAGTGAATGAGTTATTTGTATAAATACATGTGCCTCCATTGTGAAATAATATCTCACATTGCTACATGCATTACATTCTCCTCATGACAAACATCTTAGTCGAGACATTTGGTTTCAAAAAATATTCACTTTATTAAGATGATGAATTGGAAGGCTAGACAATTGTGCACCACCCCTAGCCCAACTTCAAGGCTAAGTGTACTTCTAGAATTTGTTACTAGAAACTAACATAATATGCACAATATATACTTGTCATTTTATAATCTCTGCAATATTTTTTGGGGTGGTTCACGGTTATCTTGAATAGAATTATATAATTTGTATTTTTTTATTCACCTAAGGCAAAAGGTTGACATGCAATTCAACTAAAGGCAAAATATTTTTATATTTTTGACTCAAAATAAATCTTAATATATGCTTGTGTTCAACTAAAAGCAAAAATTGAGGAATGCAAGTACACAAAGATTGAATAGGTTTAAATATTTAGAAACAAATGATTTGGTAAACTAATTGAAGAGATTAGTACAAAGCCACGATCTCCAATTTTGAATGGACCTATAATAGAAAACTTACAAATTTAGTAGAAGCAATTTAATTTACCTCAATACATTTAATAATATATTTTAACAACAATTTAAAAATAAGATAGGCATAATAAATTCTATAGAGTGAACACAAAATTTTGGACTAACAATAATAGAAACTCAATGAACAACAATTTTAACAAGTATGCGTGAAAATTACCATTACAAAATGTGCAAATTACATTTATTCATAATGCTTATAAAATCATGCATGAAAACAAATAAAATAAATTAACTGAAGTTTAACTATTAACTACTTGAATGGCATGAAAATTTTATTATAAAATAACCTATCCTCCAATGCTAAAACTAAACTCTAGCAGTCTCTAGTTAACTTGACAATAACAATCTATTATAAACTATCACATAATGTTCACCTCTCTCGCATGGCAAGAGATCTAAAGATAGATCAAGAATAAAGAACACTAAGAATAGAGAAAAGTCAAAATTAGTATTGTTATAAATAGTGCATTTCAAAATATGTTTTCCTCAATGATGCTAGTTATTCATAAAAATAGACTTTACAATAGGCAACTCTAGAGATTCTAATGAAGTTTGATGAATCTTCTCTTTTGTTATGATTATGACAAACTCTTTCAAACTCCAACGATTTAATTTTGATGTCTTGAATTTGAACACCCTTCATTGATTTTAATGATCTTTACACAAATCCCTTGTTGAAATTCACAACTCTAAATATTTGGCTTTGACTTTTTCACACAGTCTATCCTTATTGAAAACTATTTAATTTTATGAATAAAATCTTGTGTAAAAGATAAAAACCCTTGATAAAAAATATCATTAGACACTTGCTTAATGAGATAAAAAATATCATTAGACACTTGCTTAATGAGATAAAAAATATCATTAGACACTTGCTTAATGAGAAACCCTCCAAATCAATCATTCATTCATTCATAAAGGACTTATTGAGAAGAATTCCTTTTGAAACATAACTTCTCAAGTAAAGACTAATAAAATCTTGTTCAATCTCTTATTGAACTTGTGGATGACATAATAGACATCCTTTCGCACTCAAACCAAGGTGAGTCATCTTGTTTGAATCTCTTATTGAGACTTGTGGATAGGCATCCTTTTGCACTCAAACCAAGATTGGTCATTAAAGTAGAATAAAATGCTTTAATCCTAGATGCTATGAATGTTTGTGAAAGGTGAGTCATCTTGTTTGAATCTCTTATTGAGACTTGTGGATAGGCATCCTTTTGCACTCAAACCAAGATTGGTCATTAAAGTAGAATAAAATGCTTTAATCCTAGATGCTATGAATGTTTGTGATAGTGACATGACGAGATGACTCGATGGGAGAAAGAATCATCAAAAACCTTGCAAAAAGAAAGAATATATTACGTCTCTGAATATTGGCATTCTGTGGATAATAGTGTTCTCTGTTGTAGAAGACTGAACTAGAAGTTTACTTAAGCAAAATTCTACTTCCAAATTAGGCACTGGTCCCCAAAACTGTCAATGTCTTGACTTTTCAACAAAAGACCAAAATTTAAAATAGATTTTCCTTTATTTAGAGAACACTTGCTCTTACTTTGGAAGGTGGGGACTGATTTGAAGTTATGTCAAGTAAGAATAGTTTGTCTTATTTGAAGTTTCTTCAGCTACTTTTGAAACAATAATTCTAAGCTTTTTAAAAGTCTAGTTGGCAATGATTGTAGAGCTTTTCCATGATTGCTTGTGTCTCCTGTCACGTGCATGACTTAATATAGGCCTTTGAACCATTTTGGTATTTTTTTGAAAATAAACTCCTCTGCCATACATGCACCTTTGTGCCTATCGCGTGCACCTCTGTACATGACCACATTTTTTGGATTTCAACTAACTCTTTTTTTAACCCTTTAATCAAGTGTGCGCTTTTGTTTCACATGCCTCTATTCATGCCACACCTAGGGTTTAAATGTGCGCCACTGTTGAGCCACTATTTTGTTAAACAAATTTCCTTTTTTTCCCTAGATTTTAATGTTGTAGACAATATGTCAGTCTTCCCAAATTTTGATTCAAAACCCGTCATCCTTTCTAGCATCCAACCCTATCTTCTGTGCATTTTTAAAATCTGAAATCCTAGCTCAAAATTTTGTCTGCAACCATCTGGCATGTGACTGTCTTCTAACTTGCAAGTTCTTTTCAAACCCCAAAATTTTTCTTCCTTATGTAACTCTATGATTATTCATGGCTGTAGCACATAATTTTTTTTATTTCAAAAAATCTTCAATGCATTGTCTCTTCAACTCGATGAAAATCAGCATAGCTCTTTATTGTTTAAAACCTCATTCGTTCTTCACCCTATCAAATGCATTTGAGGACTTCCTTTCATTGTTCCTGCAAAGAGAAGAACTAAAGATGACAAAAGTACACAGGCAAACAATAGAAAGCTTTGAATCATGACTGTTAGATTTAATGGAAACATAAAAATTTAACTGAAAATTACTCACCATAGAATAATTTCATATGGATACAACAAAGCTATGTCTTTCAAATCACCAAGTTCCCAGTAAATTATGATTTCCCATAATTAGAATCTAGCTAATACAAGACCAACATAGTATTGAATTTGGACTTTAACAATACAAGAAATATTCCCTTTAATAATTCCAAATAAAAGAGAACCACACACAACGAGACTTGGTAGGCTTTTTTGGTGCAGGGTTGTACACGAAGATGACTAGAAGATAATGAACAGGAAAAACTGTTTGACAGCACTTCAGATGGTTACAGCGCCAAAAATAAACAGCACCCAAAATATATTTAAATCAGTGATCCATTGAATAATATTGGTCAACACATCCGCTTAACACGTGCACCCAAGTTCAAAACACTAAACAAAACAGGATGGGGCAGTCAAACGAACTCAAAACCACTAGCATACCATAACAAAAAATCAAGATGACAAAGTCACAAAAGTATAGTAAGATATTGTATATGATTGGCCAACAAAATAGTTGCCACCACAAAACTGGATAAGATAGCCAAGAAAACAAATGAATGGCCTAATATCAAACACAATGTGAGCATAACAGGACAAAAACAAGCATACAACTAAAGATGAATGTAGAAACCCTAGGTTTCCCTCTAACACTGCTCTGATTGATATTTTTAGTTTTCTGACGTTTTTCTGAAGTTTTGTGGTTTTTTTGTAATTTTTGGATTTTTCAATGCATTTATGAACAGTACGGCTTTGACAGAAATTTAATATAAATTCAATAAAATCCTAAGATTTCAATTTGCTTGAGAAAATACAATAATAATGAAGGCATGTCCTTTATTAATCCAATGATCTTCATAAAAAAATGATCTGACAACATGCAAGATAGAATAATGATTTTTATTATGAAAAGAACCTGTTATCTGCTGGTACGGCTGAAGGTACAAAACAGTACGGCAGAAATGAATGTACTCCTTCTCCTGCTATTTGATGATCCAGTATGACTCCAGCACAGTGGGCGCCACCAATGGTGAAAGGATGTAGTCTGAAGTTAGGCGTATGAATCAATACAAAAGAGCACGATTTCTTATGCTGGTACGGCCTGTCAGAAAAGTACGGCCTGCTGCTGTATTTATTACACTTTGTACGGCTTCCCCAAAAATCAGTATTTGAGTCTCTGCAGAGGGCGCCTTGATGAATAAATGTTGTCTGGATGAATAAGTCTGAAGAATCTCTGTCAGTAAACAATCTCTGATGTTCTGTAGTTTCCTCTGAATGAGAAAACCTCTGTAGGCAATAGATCGAGTGATATTGCACACTCTCTGAATTGCTTTCCGCTGGAGATGGCTCGTTCTCCAAGGAATCGAACGTGAAACCCTAAGTCTCAGGCTCAGACCAAAATTGATCAATATCAAACTCAATAATCTCATAATGCACAATTTCCAAGGCAAAATCCACTAATAGGCTGAAAAGTGCGATTTGCTTGAAAATAGGGTTTCATTAAAATATTCACGTTTTAATATTTTAATATTTCAATAGTCCATCACTGAATATTTTAATTACTTTTAATAATGACTTTTGGCCCCTTCTGATGTTGGGCGCACCCTTCAAGGAAAACCACTTAAGTTATAATATTAAATTATAACTTTATATTATAAACGTTAATTAATTAATATTTAATCAATACGATCAAATATTAATATCTCCCTTATTTCTAACCCGTTTACTGATCCGTCTGATGCTGACAGACTCTGAAGTGATTCCTGATGCCGCCACAGCCAACTGCTAAAAATAGCAGTGGTCCCACACTGCCTGCCAAGAACTGCTAAAAATAGCAATTCTGCAAATATCCTCCGATCGAGCCAGAACGAAAGACAACTGATCAATCCCTGCTGACTGAAGCTGAGCCAAGCTCCAAAGTGACCCCCTATCCAGTCCATCGGCCTACGAGGGTCGTATGATAGGCCAATCCTGTCGTCTGAGAGATGTCACTGAGAAGGGGACATGACAGTCCGCCCCTCCTGAAATTGCTTGTCCTCAAGCAACCTCAATGCCGGATGCTGCAAAATCTCCTCACTCTCCCATGTCGCATCCTCAACCTGCAGAATCTCTCCATTTCACCAGATATTCCCTGATAGTCCTCCGACGCAACTGTCTCTCCCTATACTCCAGGATGGACTCAGGTACTAGAATCAACTTACCCTCATCATCTAAGGGTGGTAACACTGCAGATGGTACAACACGATGACCCAACGCCTTTTTGAGGCGTGACACATGAAATACGTTGTGTACCCTGCTCTCTGCTGGAAGCTCAAGCTCGTAAGCCACCTCGCCTACTCTCCTCAGGATCCTGAAAGGACCGTAATAGCGCGGCTTAAGCTTCTCTGACCCACTCTTCCTAAGAGTGGACTGACGGTAGGGCTGAAGCATGAGGTAAACCATATCACCAACCTCGAAATGCCTCTCCGTCCTCTTTTCTACTCCCATTGGCCATTATTGCTTTGCTGATTCTGCCTTGCAATATTTTCTCTTTGAGAGCCCTCTCATAGTGTCCTCGGGATTTCTCCTCAGAACTAACCTCCTGCACTCCCTGCACTTACCGTCACCAATAACAGATCAAGGAAACTCGGCGCCTCGTACCCATATAGCACCATGAAGGGTGACATCTGAATGGTCATATGGAACGTCGAATTGTAGCAATACTCGCACAAGTGTATCCATTTGACCCACGCCTTCTGCTGCCCTGCTATGTAGTTCCTGAGATATCCCTCCACCCACTTATTAACTATCTCTGTCTGCCCATCTGTCTGTGGATGGTAACTGGTGCTCGGTGTAAGCTCGGTCCCGCAAAGCCCGAAGACCTCCTGCCAGAAGTTACTCAGGAACCGGCTATCTCTGTCACTGACGATGCTCCGAGGCAACCCATGAAGTCTGAATATCTCTCGAAAGAACACCTCTGCCACCTGTGTAGCTGTGTAAGTCGTGGTGATCGGAAAGAAGTGGGCATACTTC
>VDFB02367902.1:0-19146 GCA_007258455.2 Sequoia sempervirens | reverse complement strand
ATAGAAAGATCTGGTGGCACATTCTACACAGAAAGAGAAGAGAGAGATTTTAGATAGCATGGGATTTTTTCCAGAAGATGCTAACTAATCACGGTGACTAGAAAATGAGGCATAAGAGGAACTGCATTTAGCCTTTAGGGTGCAAAGCATTGGTAGTGAAAGAAGAGTGAATAGGAGAAGATTTGGGATTCCTTGCACTCTACATGTATATGGTTTAGAAGAGTCATTGATGTTAATATCCAAAATAAGCAATAATAATGTTGAACTCTTGTATACCATGTGAATAATTTTAAATATCGTATATATATATGTAATATGTAGAATTTTATATCTTTTCATTTCTGGATCTAGATTGAATTTCTTATGCAATATGTACAAGAAATAATGGTTTTCCAAATATAACCGACTTAGAAGGCAAAAACAATCCCTGAAGCATTTTTTTTTCTACTTCAGTGACAAAGCCCTGAATTAATTTTCTCTTGTAGAAAACACAAGTATATTGGATTAGTAATAAAAAGTACTTTTTTGTACTAGAGCGACAAAGCTTTGAATTATATTTATTTTTGAGCAAACACAACTATATTGGGTTGGTAATATATGTTACTTGAAATAAGGGTGGTTGTTTGACAAACTTGGACAACATCAAACCACCAATTTGCAAAATTAAATTACATAGATTAGACCAGCACTGCAAAGAAGTGCTTTAAAATTTTAACATAGTATCATTGAACAAGCACCGACAAAGGCTATTACTATGCCAAGAAAACCTACATATAAGCAACAAATAAACTACATGGACTAGGAAAATACAATTATATCACTGTAAAAGTTGATAGTCCTGACTTAGGGAAAAAAAGGTCAAAAGGGGGATGACAACTATTCATCAATTCAATAGCCTGCATTGAAAGAAACTTCCTTGGGAGAATATCAATTACTTGGTTTTGTTGATGTTAACCTGCATACATGATTTTTTATGAAGAGTTTTAATTCATTCAAATGGTCCCTCATGCTTCTAGTTGTTTTTGCATTCAAAATGACATAATTAACATGTATGAGAAGCTTCATCACATTGTCGTCCAAGTGGGTTGCATCATGTTCTATCCATTCTATGAACTGATTTTGTCTGAATGGAACACCTATATCAGCTTAAGAGAAGAAGGCACCACTAAATATAATGAGCAATTGAGATAAGGAGTTTCCATACAAATAACTCTAATTTAGTACTCACAATGAGATAATTAGCATGTAAGAGAAGCTTCAACACGATGTTTTCCAAGTGGGTTGCATCCTGGTCACTGCATTTTTATAACATGTCAATACATGAGCTAATTTTGTCTGAATGGAACATCTATATAATAGAGTAGTTGAGACAAGGAGTTTCCATACAAATAACTCTAACTTCATACATGAATTTGATTTATTTCAAACCATTAGTTATTTTGAACTCTAATTTAATACATGTCTAGATGAGAAGATTTGTTGTAATGCAAACTGTAGCTAGTGATATACCTGAGGAGAGGTGTAGAAGTAGTCCCCAAATTTAGGGAAGAAAAATGAATTAATATAGTACCACTATCATGTTATAGTATTGTTTGTCCTTGAATGATTATGGACTTGAATTGACAGATTGATTTAATTGTTATAACATATGTGTGTACATTATTTTTCCTAGATTGATCCTGCAAAATACAAAAATGTCTCTTCTGGTTTTCGTGTAATTCTGAGAGAGGAAGGATTGAAGGGGATTTCCAGGGGATGGGCTCCAACTTTTATGGGGTACAGTGCACAAGGAACCTTCAAATATGGATTCTATGAGTTCTTTAAGAAATATTACTCAGATATTGCAGGTGCAGAGTATGCAACGACATTGATCTACCTGGCAGGCTCTGCTTCTACAGAGGTTATTGTTGATGTTTCTCTTTGTCCTTTTGAGGCAGTAAAAGTGAGGGTGCAAACACAACTCGACTTTTCCAAAGGCTTGTCTGATGGCCTCCCCAAATTAGTCAGATCAGAGGGACTGCTTGGGTAAGTTAAAACCACTCCTAGAAATCAACAATAAAATGGTTCTTGTTTAGCTCATCTTGTCAACTTCATTTCTTAATTGAATATTTAGAGACTTTGACAAATGAATTTTTCTACATACAACTGTGTTATGAACTTTGATTCGAACTTCAAGACCACTCTTCAAGAGGTGGTGTTTGTGAGTCATTTGGGAACAGTCTTGCATTGAAGGTCTCTGAAGTCTTTCTAATTGTAAGCTTTTTGTCTTTCCATGTAGCAATATCCCTTGTGGATTTCATTCAAGTTAATGCCTTCTCATTCTTGTCATTTCCCTTCAAATTCTTTGAAGTATATAACATGTTACCAACACAAACAAAAATGTTGCATATGTTTTAAGTTTAAACAATTTTCCACCATTAATGTAATCTCATCACTTTCTTCTTTGGATGGTAGTTTGTACAAGGGCATTGGACCACTGGGCTCGTCAAATTCCTTGTAAGTTTTTTCTTTTCTTTAGTGTCCTTTATAGCTTAGCCTAATACATTCTCCTTATAGTCTAAATTCTTTTGTAAGCTCTGTTCTTTTTCTTCAAGAGGTGTGTCCTACAGTGTAGTTGGGGTGAACTCCTTTCTAGTCCAATATTGATTGTTGCTTGCCAGTGCCTCTGAATATATGAATAAGCCAACATTGATGATGCATTTGGGTTAAACATAAGTGAGCTAGTTCTCCTTTGCACCCACAATTCCAAAATTAGACATACATTTAAGTGAATCCATTAGAATAAGAGGACATGTCAAACCTGAATTTAGATGATATTTTGTTGGTTTTATTTCCTTGTCCAAATCTCCTCTTTAGGTTAGTTAAGTGGTAAAATGATTAAAATAGGTTACAGATCTAAATTCTAATGACAACATTGTTTACTATTAAGTTCATTGTCTTACAACTTTTTTGCAAAGGGAAAAAATCATTTACTTTTACAAATTCATGAATTCTCCAATTTAGATCTACTATAGATCTAAGATTCTAATGAAATGACATGTTCAATATAGTGGTATAAGTTATGCCTAATTCACAAGTTATGCCTAATTCACTTTCACTGTGGAAGCATGCATTATTACAAGGCATTGTCTCACCATAGCATGGGTTAAATTGATTTATTTTTACAAACTCCATGACAGTTTCTATTGTAGATTATCTTTAATTGCTTAGATAAATACTATGCAAACTGGTGTGTTAGTACAACTTCTATCACCAATTTTATAAAGAGAATGTTGTTTGCTTTAAAAGAATTACCATCTAATTTCTTCTTTTATGTATTTGGATTCTCATTGCAGACACGATGATGAAGTTTGCATCATTTGAAAACACAGTAGAGTTGTTGTACAAGCATGTGTTAGAGTAAAGGTTTTAACTTAATTATATTAATTAAGTTACCTTTATTCCTCTCTTAATATTTCACTTTAGTTGCATATTGTGACATTTAATAATTATATTAATTATTAAATGTCTACCTATTAGGGTTACTTTTTAGGTTTTGCTTGATCTCCTTTTAAGGATTGATCTTTGTAAATAATCTATTCTATTGTTCTGATAATATATCTCTCATATTTCAGAGCTTCAAAACCCTCTTGCTTTTTTCTCCATTCTCTTCCCTGTGACAGGTATCCCTTTCATGCAGGTGTTCTTGGACTCTAAAGTTGGTTTTGACAACTTCTACAAGCATGTCATCCCTACACCAAAGGAGCAATGTAGTACCCCAGTTCAAGTGGGTGTGAGTTTCAGAGCAGTATATATTGCTGAAATATTATGTGTTGTCATTTCTCATCCTACAGATAACCTTGTATCATTTCTTAACAATTCTAAGGGTGCTACTGTGGCTCAGGTAGGAGAATTTATAACTTTGATAAATTTGATTGTTTAATTCTTTAAGCTGGTTGATTTGGTCCCATCTAAACTTGGAGATGTGGCTTTTTATCAACCAAATTTTTATTCAATCATTAAAAAAAAATCTAATGAATACAAGTTTGTGGGGATCCTTACAATGTGGTTTGGTGCAGGCTGTGGAAAAAATGGGGCTTGTAGGTCTTTGCACTCGAGGGCTTCCTTTGAGAATTCTTATGGTTGGAACACTTACTGGAGCACAATGGGGAATCTATGATTCCTTCAAAGTTTTTGTTGGCCTGTAAGTTCTTATTCATTCTTTATTATAAATAATTATATATTTCTAATTTTTTTTTATTTTTTTCCTTTTTAATTTTCTTTTTTATTTATAAAATGTAAAAATATTTTATTAAAAAAATGTTTCTTAATAGTCAATTTTAATGTTTTAATGTTGAATGCGGGTGGGATCTTATTTCTTGTTGAGTTATACTTGTTAGTAGATTAATGTCGCTCTATTTTGATAGATGCATAGAAAAAAAATTATTATTATAAAAACTAATTTAAATTCTTGTGTGTAAAGTTATTTATAGCCATACTTTTTAAGAATGAAATATAATGGTTTTTCTTATTTTATTTTGTTTTGCAGACCAACCACGACTGATGTTCACTAAGAATTAGGAAAAACAACTACAAACCAATGTAGAGGGATATAGAGTGAAACCATCATGACAGAGATAGAGAATTCATTTATTTTCTTAATATGTTTTGACTACAATTGTGACTTTGATTTATTATTCTTTTTCTTCAATATGAAGTATTGATTATTCTTAATCTCAATTGTGTCAAATTGTAATCGATATCCTTTTATAAAGGGTTTTTGGTGAGAGTATTCTTTACAATTAAATATAAATTTAGATCAAGGTTAAAGGGTATAATAAATTTGCATCATTTTTCAATGTATAATAGGAAATATTTAGATTAATTAAACAACTTATTTTAATAATCAAATTCTTAATCTACTTCAAATAAATAAAAGATTCATTGAACATAAACAAAGAGAGAGCTTTAAACTAAAATTGTGAATTGCTTTACTTTCAAAAGAAATCTAAAATCTTGATTTATAGAAGATGAATATTAAAATTTAATTACATCAAGAAATGAAAATATAGCTTGAAAGGAATTTGGAGACAAAAGAGGAATTACAAAATTCGTTCAAATGTATGTAATAGCATACATTTGAATGATTTTTTTTTTTTAACTGTAGAAATTCTTCTAAATTTCGGCAAACACCTTGCAATGAACTATAAAACTTCTGATGAAGTTGCTATACATGTGACGATATTTTCGTCGCACTTTCAACTATATTTTCGTCACATGTACAACAATTTCATCAGAAGTTTTATAGTTCGTCGCAAGATGTTCCTCAAAATTTCAATGAATGTTTGATGTTATTTTGACGTTTTTGAAGATGCAGTTCGCATTGTGTTGTGGTTATTTTTCATCACTAGATGGATGAAGTTTGCGTCAATTTTCTAATGAACATTGGTTCCATTTTCTGTGGTGATGACCGACGATGCTACATCACTTGTTTGACATTTAAAAGTTCATCAAAAAAGTGACGAAAAAATAGCGATGAAATTTATATGAGTGTTTCATCGATATTTCGACAATAGTTTGTCGGTATTTCGACAAAATTCATCAGAATTTGGAGTCAAATACAATAGTGCATCTTGAGATATAATTCAAAAAAATGAGCATCATTTCCTTTTATATAACCTTAGTTCTCCCAATTTCTATTGTATTAATCTACTCCCTTTAAGTTCATACTATTGGAGTTGATAGTGAACCCCACAAATCCAAAAAATCACTTACAACCAAAATACCTATCACATGAAGAGAGAAAAATTTGATTGTGCTATGAAACATTGAGAAATAAATTGATCAAAAAATCATCTGATATGCCTTTTGTATTGAATGAATTTAAATTTAATATTATTGAATGGATATAATTAATGCTTATAAAATAAATAAATAAATCCCTAGATCAAACCTTAGGTGAATATTATATTATATCATGACAAATTTTCTCATCCTATGCTATGAGACAATGCATGACCCAAAAATTTAAAAAAATTATTCCTAAGTTTAGCTGAAAAAGGAGACCTAATAGTTAATAATGATTAATTAATTATTCAATGATTTCCTATTTACTTTCACAACTACCTTAATTTCAACTTTTGAGATGCATGAATGGATCTCAAATACAAGGCTTGGTGAGATACCCATGTAAAAAAATGAATATATCATAACTAGAGAAAAAAGAAAACCACATGAGAAGAAACTTCTCTCCAAAATAAAGGAAATTAAATAAATGTCTACTAGTGAAAGAAGAATTTATAGGAAAATAAGGAGGACTAGATATGACTATATATATCACATAAATATAATGAATCATTTTCTCCCAATAGAAGAGAGAAAATTATGATATGGAGCCCCCCCTAAAGAAGTAGCTCATATGTCAATGATGAAATATTGAACATAGACTACTTCGTTGCTTGCAAAGAAAATTTATTCTCTTAGGAAGAAAAAAATATAGTGTTGATTGGAAAATCCATTCCCATAACCTCAATGAACCAAGAATCCAAATCCAAATGATGTGTGCCTCTAAAAAATTGCTCAAATTTTCATGTGTCAAAACGAGATGATGTCAATCCATAATCCTATGAAGACTCATGTAGAACAAGCTCCAAAGATAATGATGATGGGCTAGCAGTGATGATGTGGCTATAATGAAAGAGGGGATGAATGTCCTCAAAATAATACTTTAACTCTATAATATAAGAGTCCATAAACAAGGATGATATGTCTACTAAATATGAATCCCAAGTAGATATGTCTAGAAGAGGATGAATAAAATACTACACTAAATCAATAAGGGCCATGGATATGGTGATTCTAATCTAATCAAGAACAATAGAAGATGGAGATTGGGTCTTGATATGAAGAGTAGGAACAAAGAGACAAGACTTTGATATATTTGAACATACAAGACATGGGATAGACTCAAGCTCTTCTAAATCATTATCATTGAAGGGTATTCTATTTGCATCATCAAGGGGAATGAGAAAATATATAGAATTATCCTTTGGCAATGGAGATGTATGAGGGTATCCATAGATCTCCAAAATTCCATTCTAAAGAGTGTGGAGACAAGCAATTTTTGATGCAACCAACATTCACAATATATGATACATTATTTGAAAATAAATGAAGAAATCGAAAAAATTAAGAGAGCTAAAAAATTTCATTCCTTTCTCCTTCCAAGACTATCTAAATCTAAAAATAAATAACTAAAATCTAAAAATTACCTTTTTTAGCTTTTTGTAGTTTCCTACACTTGCAATTTTTGGTAATTTCACATGCTTATCCATATGGCCATGGAATTTTCCATTTATTTGAGACTAATTGAAGTAAAAATAATTTTAATATTTTTAATATTTTTTAATAGATTGCAAGGATTGGAATCGGGTTAGTTGCCCCCCTATAAATTGTAGTGTGACATGCCCTTCGATAACACAAGGATGGTGGGGAGACTAGACCTTGTGACCTCTTGCCTGCAATAGGATGCTTTAGCCAATTGAGCTAGGCCCACCACCCCATATTTCTAATCTAGTTAAATGCAATCATTTAAAATTAATTAAAAGGAACTAATTTATAAAAAATTTGAAAAGATCATTAAGACCTCAATCTGAGGCCCTAAATGATTGAAAAAGGTCCTAAAATGTGTCAATACATGCTCCAATTGAACAAGTTCTATTGCCATTGCAATCAATTCCTCAAGAAGCTTCTACACAAAAAAGTTAACCCAAATAAACTTTTAGGTCAAAAGTTATGTTCTCTGGGAAAATAATGCATCTCCTACAATTTTATTTCCTAGAACTTGTGCCACTTACCCTAACCTAGCTTCTTTAATTTGGAGTTTGTAATCCATGTTTTATCTTATTCTACTAATCCTCCCCACTAGATTAAGTACTTTTTGTATTGACATTGTCATGTGTATACCATCCTATTCAAAATTTATGTAATTTTCTCCCTTTTCTTGTTGGGAACCTACTATTTCCAATCCACTTATTCCTGGCCTCCTGCAGAATGATCCTCTCTATGAAAAGTATATAAATCAAAAACATTAAATATAGGAGAAATATCAAATATCTATGTTAATTCTTTCTTATAAGTATTTCCATTGATCTTCTTTGTAATCCTACAAGGACCAATTTTCTTGTATTTTAACTTGTTGTAAGTTCCCATGGGAAACCTCTCCTTTCATAGATAAACCATCACCAGATCACCTTCACTAAATATTTTATGTCTTCTATTATTATCTTTTGCATCTTTGTACTTATCATTACTATCTTGTATCTTTTTGTCTCACTTATTGATGTAATTTTTCATGGTGTTTTACATATGCCTCCCCATCATCACTAATATTTTCTTCAATTGGTAGTTACACCAAATATAAGAAACCTTGAGAATTTCTACCATAAATAATTTGAAAAGTTGATTTATCTGTTGATTTATTCACTAAACTATTAGAAGGAAAAAAATCTTGTGATAATGCCAAGTTTCATTGCATAGGTTTCTCTCTAATGATGCATCTTAACAAGTTTCCAAAACTTTGATTTACTATCTCTATTTACCCATCTATTTGAGGATGATAAGAACTACTAAATTGGATTTTAGTCCCCATGTTCTTCCATAGCGTCCTCCAAAAATGAATTAAAATTTGGTATCCTTGTAAGATGCAATGCTTTTTGGGACAACATACAATCTAACAACTTCTTTAAAAAAAAGTCCCACCCTAGTTGCATCACTAATTTTCTTGCAAGCAATAAAATAAGTGCTACACCCTTAATATTAGTGTACATCAAGTTATGAATAGTCGGCTTGTAGCTATCTTAACTCCTAATTAAGTAATGTTATCATTATTATATTGTTATTTAGTTTTTTAGGTGGGCCTAGGGCTTATATATGGTTATCTAAGTCATCTTAGGTGATATCATAGGCCTAAATAGGTATATATATGAGGTTATGAGTCTTCTTTCATCATCATATTGTGAATTGTGTTCTCATTGGAGATATTTGGAGATTTTCCCCCTTGAAGTGGCTTGTTATTCTTAGTTATTTTCAAGTATTTTTAGCATATTTCATATCATCTTCTTCTATTGTGCAAGTTATTTTGGTTCTTAGTTGTGATCTATTTGGTTTGTCCTTGATGTCAAAATTCACCTTTGAGTATCTATTGGCATAACATACTCATTGTCTCACCGACCAAAGGAAAAGGAACATATCGGCAGGAGTTTGGTCTTCGACATGTTGTTTCATTGAGTGCTTTGTGTCTTGCCGACTGGCACAAGAAAGAACATATGGCATGACATTGATCATGGTCTTGGTGATAGTGGAAAGGGCATATCGGCAAAGGAAATATTCTTCAATGTAATGTTTCATCGAATACATCATGTCTTACCAACTCACGTTTAGATAGGCATATCGGCATGAGTTTGGCCGTCAAGATGAGGTCTTAGCGATTTCAATAGGTCTCACTGACTAATACTTGAGGTGGTTCTTCGGCGTAAGTAATCCTTCATCAGCATATGTCTTGGCGATACATAATACAACAGGAACATTTCGGTATGACTCATGTGCATCAAAGAAAGGTCTTGGCGAATTTGATTTGTTACACCGATCAACTGAAAACATAAAGGTAGACATTTTGGTAAGAGCTAGGGTTTTCGGCAAGAGGTCTCGACGAGTGACCTTCGGTCTCGCCGATGGAACACAAAAGGTTTTTGTCAGCATAAGTTCTGACTTGTCTCAGCGACACACAAGATGATAGGTGCTTTTTGGTATAACAAAGTTATCTATATGAGGTCTCCCTGAAAGGAATATGTCATGGTGACAAGAATGATCATGTGAGCTTTTGGTAAGACACAGGATGCTCTACAAGATGTCTCCCCGATTGTTTGAAGTTACAATGATACACGAGATGGATGGGAGTATCGGTGACACGTAGAGCATTCTATATAGCATCTCCCCGACTTCGTATTGTCTCAGCGACACGGGGTGAAAGGATGACTTTCAGAAAAACAAAGTCTTATCTACAAAATGTCTCCCCGACAGTTGATGGTTACGACACATAAGAGGGCTTTCGGTAAAGCATCATGTGGTCTGCGAGAGGTCTTCCTGACATCGCTGGGTCACGACGAAAGCAAATGAGGAAAAGGCTATAGTGATAGTGAATGAAACAAAAGGGCGTGGAGGTGAGAAAGATTCTGATGTCTCAGCAATTGGAAAGAACAAAACATATGAGCTCTCGGCGTTACATAATGTAGTTGTTATGTCTTCTCCCTGACTCTGATGGGTTATGGCGAAAGTGATTACTAAAAGGAACAATCAACATTTTAATTTCCTTTGGCAGAACTATTTGGATGTCCCAGCAAATGGTTAACGAAGTCTCAATCTCTGTGGCCATCATGGAAATTTCTAAATATAGTTGCAGGTCGATATCATTGATTGCATCGAATCTCAGAACCGTTACATGGCAGCATATTCATTGAGTTTCCTCTTTGAGCAGTTGCGTTTTTGAAATAATGGATGATTTGCAGCTCTCTAGATAAGCATTACTCTTGATTTTTTCCATCATCTACAGACTGTCATTTTTCAGCTAAAATTAGCATGTGAGTTTCAAATTCTGGTGAAAATCGCAAGACCTTATTATTGATTGACATACTTGAAATGTATATAAATACCAGTGTTGTAAATTGTATCGTTCATTGGTTGTAAGTGCGGGAGTATCATTCCTTATGCGTATGGAAATGTATGAATGAACTTCTGCTGATAAAAGCAGAGATATGGTATGGCGAAAATAGAAATCCTCAAAGGTCATTATTGTGGCAAAACATAATTTGAGGGTTGGTACTCCTTGAGATGGGTGTCTCAAAATGAGGGCTAGTGCTCCTTGAGTGGGTTCTCAAAAATCAGCCTATAAGGCATTGCAAACTTTTGTTTAAAAGATTAAGCCTAGAAGGCATTTTGGGAGTGGTTTTTATACCCAAGGAGGGTTTTCCACTCAGAAAAATCTTGAGTCTCCTTGTTCTTCTGAGTTCCCTTTGCTTTTCTTGTGTTGTTATTTCAGTTCAACTGGCTGGTTATTACTTTTCTCAATTTTTGTTTATGAATGATTACATTCAACTCATGAATCTGTCCGGGTATATTGAGATTAGATCACGTGCTATGGTTTTGAATTTGTGAAAATTGGTCAAATCTGTTATGACAACTGATTCACCCCTCTTAGTGTCATTTTAACTCCAACAATTGAGTATCCCGAGCATAGGTTCTGTGACAAGTTTTAATCACCTTAGATTGATCTCTTGGTTTTTTGGAGTTTTTATGGCACATTCTCAAGACGGTGCCTCTATAACCAGAGCTCCATTATTTGATGGAACAAATTATGTGTTCTGGAAAATCAGAATGAAAGATTTTCTTATTTCTTTTGATGTTGATGTTTGGAGCATTGTTTTAAATGATTACAATGTACCATAATCTATTCCCACTGATGCTACTGAAAAAAAGAGGTATGAAACAAATTCCAGAGCTAAGCATGCCATCTTGTGTGGGTTAACTAAAGATGTGTTCATTAAAGTCATGCATTGCAAATCTTCTCATGGAATCTGGGAAAAACTTGAAACTATATATCAAGGGAATGAGAAAGTCAAACTATCAAAAATCATTACACTCAAACATCAGTTTGAGGAGTTGAAAATGAAGGATGATGAAAAAGTCGCTGAATATTTCCTAAGAGTAGATGAAGTTGTCAATTCAATGAAAGGTCTAGGTCAAGAGGTTAATGAATTTTATGTGGTTATGAAGGTTGTTAGAACCTTACCATCCAAATTTTAATCTAAGGTTTCAACCCTAGAAGAAAAGAAACACTTTGATAAGCTTACCTTAGACAACCTACAAGTAATACTTACTGCCTATGAAATGAGAACTAGCAAAAATAATTCAACAGGAAAAGAAACTGCCTTTAACGAAGAAAGAAAAGTGAAAGTTAGTCGGAGTTGTCTAATTCTAAAGAATCCCATTTTGTTAGAAGATTTAAAAAGGGATCAGGAAAATATAAGGGAAAACTTCCCTTTAAATGTTTTAATTGTGGCAAAATAGGTCACTTTGTTGCAAAGTGTCCCTATGATGATCAAATCTGTGACAACGAGACAACTGAAAAATAGCCTATGAAGAAGGCCTTCAAACCTAATCGAAACTTCTATTTCAAAAAGAAGAAAAATCTATTTAGTAAGGATGAATCTGATATTGAGTCTGAAGATTCATTAGCTGAAGAAGATGAAACCTTGTTCATGGCTGAAATTACTCAGCAAAATGATACAAACACCATTGACATTGAAGAAGGTGAAGTAGATCTTGAAAGTGAGCTAAAATGTGCTTTACAAGAGATCAGAAAACTCAAAAAACAAGTTCTTACTCAAGAACATAAACTAGATCAAGAAATGGTCTGTTTGAAAACTCAGCTTGAAGAAGCTAAAAGAGTTGAAGACTGCCTTCGAGAGACTGTAAGCTGCAAAGATCAAGAAATTCAAAAACTGGAACAAGAAGTAGTCTGTCTTAGGAAGGAAATTGAAAAATATGAAAGCACTCTAAAACTGAATGAGATGCTCAGCAAACAGAAGTTGTATAAAGATAAAATCGGTGTTGGTTTTGAAAAGGGTGAATTCTCAATTGACCATGCAAAACAAAACCCCTCTTCTGAAGTCAAAGGTTTAGGTTCAAATCACTCAGAATTTGGTAAGGATCATGTTTAGTCTTTAAGAGGTAATAGATCTTCATATAGAGTCAATCCTTTCTTCTATGGTTATTGTTTTTTCTGCAACAAATTTGGGCATAAGGTGAGCACTTGCAGGCTTATGAATTATAGAATACCCAGGTTTGGTCTTAGGCAACACTATGGTTTTGTTAGACAAATCAAATGTTTTAAATGAAATGCTTTGGGACATTCTGTCAAACAATGCAGAACTGATCTACAATCTAAACAACAAAAAATTAAAAAGGTTTGGAAACCTAAGACTGTCAACAACATTAAGAAAACTATGTTGGTTCAAACAACTTTTCATTGTTGATGGTGTTTCTGCTTACAGCCTTCGAGACAAAATGCAATATTCTATCTATCTTGAAAGGTAATTCTCAACAACAAATTACTAAAAATCACCCCAAGATCTCTCGGGTGTCAGGTCATGACAATGCATAAACAACTCAGATAATATGTGAAAATGCTGGTAATCACAAAGGGACCTTACTACAAGCAAACTATATCTTTCCAATTTATCAGATTTTGCAATATGATGATCTATAATCCTAAATCTAAAAAGATAATAAAGAAATAGCAAAAGATAAAGGGTGCAAGAATATGATAAGATCCTAAACTATTCTAGAATGAACAATGCAAATAATAGATATCACGGAATGGACCAACCTCAAGTAACCAATTCTTGATCAACCCACAATGCAATCTCACAAGAATGGTGCAATCTTCTAAGGTATATAGATTTTCAAATCATAGATATTCATCCACAATCAAACTTAAGCACATATAAATATATGGTCTAGGTTGACTTCACTAGCCTACTACAATCAGATAGTTACTGGGAGTATAGACCAGAGATTGCTACAAACATTCCAAATATGAAATCATGAACATCATTCACCAAACTAACCTAATTCTCAACACTAAACCCTAAATATTTAAGCAATTTGAAAGATGAAACAATAGGAACCATGCAAGATAAAATAACACAAGAGATTTCACCAGGAAAACCACAATGCCTTCTATTGTATTAGATCACCAAACTGCTGCAACAATTCCACTGTTTTGTTACAATATTTGCTTCAAGAAATTGACTACTACTCCTACAAAATGCTCTAGCTCTTACTGATCTAACTTGACTCTATTATCTCTTCTCTTTTTTTCTGACTCTTTACAATGAGGCATGAATGCCCTTTATAAAAAAATCAAGACATGTCGGCCCAGCCAAACATGTACAAAATAAAACAACCCAAACAAGTCAGCCTTAGGAATTCAAAATAAGGCACACATTAAATGCCGATATATCATCAAGGTCGGCCTAGACACAATCCCCAATGTAGTCTGGATCAATACATGCCCTATGATAATAGGGAAGCACAAATCTCAAAATGGCATTAACTACCGCCTCCCTTATCCTTGCTCTGGGCCAACGATCCTTGAACCCTCAAAAACACTTTATCCAGCTCGGCAACAGGTGGCAAGGGCAAGATCTTAAGTCTGCATTTAATGGAATCAATCTCCTCCTTTGACTGCCCAACAGTCTTATCCCAATCGTCTTTGTGAGATTGATACTTATCCATCACAGCCAAATAAGTTGCTGCATCATCCAACTGGTGACCTGTTATGACATTCTCAGAATCAGGAGCATACACATCATGCCACCATTCCCTTAATTGTTCCAGGCTCAGATACTTAGGAGCAATCTTCCTCTTGCCAGTCATAACCTCAAAAAATGCAATGCAGCCCTCATAGACACTAGTTAAATCACCTTCTATCAATTTCTTTCGTTTCTGAATCTTCCTCATGGCCTTCTACCGAATCTGCAAAGCCTCAAACCATTCCCAAGGCTCATTAAGTATGGAGGAAGGAAGGATCCCATCTGCTACCAACTGATCTTTACCATATTCCATGATGACTTTGGATTTCTGTAGTAGAAGGTCAATATCCTCCTTATCTTGGGATAGCACATATTCCAACAGTTCCTTGGTTCTAACTACATCTTTCCCAACTGAAAGGATATCCTTGATTGCATTATCTCCTTTCATTTGCACATCCTTCAACCAATTTGTTGTAGTTTGAACAGAGGCTTTCATCTTTTCAATCTCAGAGATGGTTTCCTTAGGCAAGAAGCCAGGAGTAGTTGAGGAAGAAGGGTGGAGAGATTGTAGAGGTTTCATTACCTCTTCCAGGCATTTCCTAAGTCTCATTTTCCTTTCTCAGCTCATGCTTGGTCTGAGTCTCCTTCATTAATCTGTCAACTATCACAACACTGGACCCTTCATATTCCTCAATATCTTGCTCCATAGATGTTGGTCCAAGGTTGAAAGTCTACACATTATAATCCTCACCAGTGACATCTTCTCTAGTCTTGTCTGCAGCAGGGGTGGCAATGTGGATTACTCTGTTATTTACCTCATCCCTTTCTATTCTTGAAACCACCTTAGCTGCCTTCTTCTTCTTACCTTTACTGATCTTAGACAGCATCTCATCCCAATCCAAAGGAGTGTCCTCAACAACTACCTGTTTCTTCCTTGTGATCTCCTTTTCAAGCCAATCTGGGACAACAGATTCTACCCGAATTTCTTCTGTCTTTGCCTCTTCCTGTTGTTCTGTTGTTTTATCCTCTTCCTTTTCAGGGAGCTGCTCACCTTGATCACCCACTTCAATCTCCACCTCTTGTACCGGCGATGGGGTTCTAATAGGGATATTCTCCTTTTCAGGTGACTCATGGCCTCTGTTGCTTGCCGAAGAATCTTCGTATTGTACCAATGGAGAAGGATGTTTTTCTTTTTCTTCAATCTCGAGCCCAGCTGCCACACCAAAGAGCTCTCCTTCCTTGAAAGGTTCTGCCTCTCCGCTAGTCTCATGTTCTTCAAGAGTCTCCTGCTCATGCACGCTTGGTGGAGGAGAAGCAGTCTCAGATTGCCCCACAACTGGTGATTTTGGCAGAGGATCCATCTTTTGCACTGTTTCCTTAGGGGATGGAGTCCTTGATCTCCTCGAATAAACCTTTGTTTTCTCCCCTGAACTTTCCACATCAACAATCGGAGTCTCATCCTTAGAGGTATCTCGACCCTTCTTCTTTGAAACTCTAGCTTTCCTTGTCTTCTTTGGTGGTGGAGGAGCATCCTCTTCTTCTAGCTTTTCAACTCCTTCCTCATCAGAGGACCTGCCTATCTTCAAAGCTCTACTTCTTTTCTTTCCTTTTGGTTTTCTTTTTGGTTCCGACTCACTTTCCTTAGGGCCTCTGATTTTGATTTTGAAGGGTGAGCTCTCTTTAGTTTTCCCTTTGGGGTCATCTTCCCCGGATTCTTCTAAAGTAGACATAGGATTTAGGTTTCCCATCAAATTAAAGGTACAAGGTACCTTCTCACTTTCCAGCTCCCAAACCTTATGCTTCAACCAAGAAGTGGTGAATCTCATGACAGGGGCCATTAGGTCTTCCAACTCTGTGACCTCATCTTCATTCCAGTTTACTTCCCCGATTGACCTGTCCTTAACGGACTCATAGGCATGATCTTGCACCAGATTTCCATCATCCTCTAGCTGGTCAGGGATCAACTTAACATTATATTGCCTGATCACATCAACAGGAAGCCTAGAGTACCTTTTCTTCCTGGCTTCAAAATCATCTTTGATGTTAGCCCAATAGTCTTCTAGGTCATCTTTATGATGGTACTCTTTGGTAGCCTTCTTCTGTGCTTCCTCGGTGATGTCAAAATTTGTCCTTTTGGAATGGAAGGAGAAACCATGAGCCGCCAATTCATCCCCTGCTGCGTGTGCTGATTGAATGGAAGGGCACACTTCTGCTTTGCCAATTCCAAGAGGGAAATCCCCACCAAAACTTGTTTTATACTTCTCCCTTTTGACAATTGCATCGAACTCACATATTTGTCTAACCAACTCCAATAACACAATATGATCAGTAGGGTACCTAAGTAACCTATATGGAGCAGTCGAGCATCCATCAATTCTGATATAAGAGAAGGTAGGAAATTGAATGAACTAGGCCCCATATCTCTTTATCAAATCCTTCGCTCCATCTGACAGTCTCACATGCTCCGCATTTTGAAGCATCCTAGTGATATGCATTGTGAATGCATCATTAGCTCTTTGGTAATCTCGGTGTCCTAGATGCAATTCCGGGTAAATCTCATAAACAATGTCCTGCCCAAATGTCCCCCGTGGATTCAAACCCCTGTATGGGTAGAATCTGGCTAGCACATACATCACATAAGAGGACATGGTGAACCTCTTGGTTTCTAGGACATCCCTCAGCTGTTTGTCAATTATAGTGCTAATAAGCCCTACCCAATGATAGTTGGTTCCTTGTTCAATCTTATTAATCACATGGACCATCCAACTCTCCAATATTCCAGCACTCTTCAATCCTGCTACCTTGCTCAAAAATGTAATTGCATCATAAATATCTGATCTGAATCTAACCCTATGCAACTACTTGGGAAATTTAGAGTGGTGTGACTTCGGCTTTTCCAACTAGGAATTGATCATCTGTTGAGCTTTGGTTGGCTCATTCTCATAATACGTTCTAGCCAAGTCCATGTTCAAAGCACACACAGAAGGCAAATCTGGCATGTCAAAGGCCTGGGCAATAGAAACAGGATTGAAATTCACTAAGACTCTCCCCTCAGTGCTGACAACCCTTTGTGTGTCGAAGTCATACTGTCAGGCACACTCTAGGATTAATTCATAGCATTGGATTGCCAGAGGGAACCCTGCCACATGGACCAGTCCAGACTTCATCATTCCCTGTCTCAGGACCGATAGATCCTTCTGAGCTGTTCTCTCTTTAAACTCCTCATATCTCCATGCTCCAACATTGGTGTCCGAGACCTCAGACCACACCAAAGATATCTTGCTTTCAGGGAGCTGGCTCTTAGTGTCCAATCTTAATCTTTCTGCATCTGAAATGGAAGACCCCTCCATATCACCCTTAGATTTCCCTGCAGCAGCTTTGCTTGATTTGGCCTGTATTTGCAAAAGGACGTCATGAGTATCCAATTATCATTCATATTCCAATCCAAGGGTTAGCATAAAATCATATAAAGCCATTGAAATCCATCACAAATCATTAGTCCTTGAAAATCCAGAAAAGTAGAGCAATCCGGAAAAACAAGGTAAGCCGGGAAAATCCAGTCGGGGCAGAATTTCAGAGAAATCCTACCCAAACGGATTCCTGCTACCGAGACACCATGTGCCAAATAAATCATTAGTATGGACAAAAGATTATAAGATTATCATGAAATCCATCCATTAGCAACAAGAAGCCAACATTTAGCACCTACTCCATTAATCCTATCTTCGGGAAATCGAAAGAAGTAAAACCAGATAGGAAAACTGGAAAATTTTGGACAGGAAGGATTTTCGCGGATAGTTCAAATACTCTGGAATTCGCTATACTCCGCGGAATTGGCCGAAACCAGGAAAATCTGGGTGCGCAGGAATTCCGCGGACGCCTTGGAAACCCGATGGATGACAACATGCGAACCAACGACCGAATGATCATGCAAACTCTTCTACCTGGATTCTAATGGTCCTAAAAATCGATGCCAATAGACAAGACCTCAAATGCAAACGAATTCAAATTTCCAAAACCTTTAAATGACTAATCCTCATGGCAAAACAGTGATGCCCTAGTTTTGACAAATAAAAACCTCCCGCCATGAAAACCAGGGTTAATTCGGGGTTTGGAATACTAAAAGCATTCAAATCTTCACAAGGCAAGGAACTCGTTTAATCTTGGTGCAAGATATAAAAAATCATGACGGTTTAACCATTCTTAACAGTTTCGAGCAAAACACCCAAAACCCTAATCTCGCCAAATATAATGAATTGCGTATCTAGAACAAAATCCTACCTTGAACACCCATCAACACTGACCCATCCAACATTTATTGGGAAAACAAAGTAGTGCATAGTGCGAGTGATGAAAAATGGGTCAAACCCTAATTCGATAAAACAAAATCGTGACCAAACATACGCCGACCCGAAATGACCATCAATCAACATAAAATAGTTCAATCATCACGCAAACAGATGAAAGAGTCAGTGATAACCTACCATGGATCAGTCCAGATGATACTCGCACTCGAGGAAGCGACTGGAAAGTGAATACGCCCTAGCAACGAAAACCCAGACACCGGTACCCAAACAATCCACCCGCAAGCGGTTCAAGATCAATCCTCAAAGCTCGAATGGAAACTCTCAATTGCCAAAGCAGCAAGCAAGTGAATAATGAAATTGAAATGATGCCAAAAAGACTTTAAGTCCACCCATATACGCATCTGAGCAAAGGTACCTCGGGCATTAATGAGCAACAAGACATGTCTGAAAAATCTAGAAACCCGAGCCTAGGACGGAATTTCGAAAAA